>JBBPDB010000039.1:1734567-1765887 GCA_037974465.1 Brachypetersius altus | reverse complement strand
AGAGAGAGATGAGTTGAAAGCTAATCTCCAATTAGCAAAAATAACACAGAAACTACCCACCATGATAATAGCTCTTTGTGTCATCTAATGCTCATTGTATGTCAGGAGCATCGCTGGCAGACCTGCCAAGCACACATCTCGACGCTTTATCTCACAAGACAGAATAAAAGCAGAATTGTTCATGACTGACAGTGTTTCATAAAAGAGCACAAAGGATGAACTTTGGCATATCATTCCATATAATCCCATTGAAGAGGGTTCCCTTCACGCGCTATTCACACCATGACACCACAGTTATGAGATGCTATCAAAATGAACAGGTGGATATCCTATGGAGCTTAAGCTAGGGCCCCCCATTGTCAGAACTGGAGGGAAGGCCTCACTGCAGTATCCATATGGCCGTGATTTCTGCTCCCTCCAGCCAGTGTGTACATAAACACATGTGTACTATAAGAACAAGAAAGAAAAAATGACTTTTATTGAAAGTATATTAAATTATATAAGTACTGTAAACTGTCACTCTTCTAATTTGTCTGGCTATTTCAGACACAGTTAATAAAGTCAAGCACACTGTCACTTAATGCGTACTAGGGTCGTTGGTACCCGGAGCCTTCATTGGGGTGCAAGGCAGGGACTACCGCAAAAGGCATGAAATAGTTCCTGTAAAAATGGTACAGTTCTCAGTAGATTTGGCTTGTGAATGGTCAATGATTATATGAGTGGTCAATAAAACATTAAATATCAGACTGTACTTTAACTTTAAGTGAGTTGCAAATAGAGCTCAATAAATGTGCGTAAGGACTGAATATGAATGTGAGAAACTGCTGCTGAAGTAACATGTAAATACTGAGGTAACATGATAAAGTGACGCACAAAACAAACTCTACTTCGTTTGGGAAGTAAGTCATTCAGTCTGTAATAACAGAAAACACCTGCCGGGGGTGTTACCTGACTCCAGTGGCAGTCACTTGCCTTGTTTGGAGCCAGTCGAACAGGACCGCTGCAGTATCCATATGGCTGTGATTCCTGCTCCCTCTGGCCAGTGTGGATATAAACAGATGTGGACTGTACGAAAAAGAAAGAAAAAAAAAACCTTTTTTCAGTATGTCACAGTAAAGAAGCTTTGTCAACTATTTTTACACGTATTTAATTCATTTGTCTGGCTAATTCAGCCACACCCCATTACTAACAGGTACATAAAGCCATGTATTTCTCATGGAGAAGTAGAGTATCCAGTAGAGTATACAGTAAATCTATGAGGTCACACAGAAGAGCTCTGTTACTTAGTTTTTAATTTTTTGACTTTATAGTTATTAATGACTAAAATAGCTATAGCTAAGTTGCTCTCCCAATAGCTAGTTGAACTACAAACTGAGAGAAAATTGACAAATTACACTGAAATAGATAAACAAGTGATTGCATAATGTAGTATGTAAACGTGTATTTTTTTGTCTGCTGTGAATTTAAGTTACAAGACAATTTAAAATACAGCCTGTTCTTACATGTTAAAAAACAGCTGTTTGTGTTTTTATTGCATAAAAAGTGGTTAATAAAGTGTAGTAAATTAACCAGTGGCTCCTGTGGCAGTCACTTGCCTTGTTTGGAGCCACTTCATTTCTAAAAACAAAGTACAATGTGCATTCTAAAACGAACACAATTTTCTTCCTAAAAATAACTCAATGCCTAAAAATAGGTGAGGGTTAAGGTTAAGGTTAAGGTTAAGATTAAGTTTAAGGTTAGAGATAGGGGTAGGTTTGGTGTTTGACTCTACTTTTGCATTTCTACACCAAAGCTCTGTTTATTAAAACCAAAATGATTACACACAGTGTATCTTTAGGTAGAATGTTCTTGTTGGCTTGCCAAAACGCCTGAGATATTCATCTGATCTGTGCCTCTAGCGATCTCTGCCATCTGGGAGGCAAAGTGGAACTGTCCAGTAATCCATAGGTTGTGTATGTTCGCACATGGAGAATCATGTGAAAGCACACATACAGAGCAGGACTTTGATCTGAATTTCACACGCATGCACAGAGAAATGCTGCTGTTTGTGAGTATCACCACACCTCCATCCTGCTACTCTCCTATGTCTGACCTCCTTAATGCCACCCTAGCCCAGTGGCAGCAGCACCATTGTGTCCTGCTGGCTGCTTTTAGCATTACGCTAACAGTGAGATTAGAGAGAGGTATGATGGAGGGATGAGCTGTCCTCATGTCTCTGAAAATAACCTGCAAGGTCACCGTGAGCTGTACTGCTGCGCTGGTATGCTGACATGCAGTCTCTTGCCATGGAGCTAGTGATGTAAAGCTGTGAAATGCACCACTGTAGAGTCGTGAGTGGCTGATGAGCAGGCTTTCTGTATAATTCAGGACCAGGTTATATAAAGGTCTTGCACTGACACATCAAAAGGAACCAAAAGCTGTAATTTTTCGGAGAGTAATCACACACTGCAATGAATATAGCTCTGTAGCAATGCAGTTTCAACACACACCTGGCCTTTAGAAGTCTATAATTAAAGGATTTCATTCCAAAATACATTAAAAACCATTTTTGTTCAATTATATGCATAGCTTAGAGTTGACATTGCACAAATAGTGATGATATATAATATATAAACCCACCTTTATTACTGAAATAAACATGCATTAATGCCTTTTGTATTAAACATCAACTGCAACTTCTTTAAATACTCAGAAAGTTTTGCGGTGCTTTTAAATGCAATTAAACATTCTTAATTACATTGTAATTGCATGTATTTGCGTTATGTTTTTGTATCAAAAGTTCCATTATTTGTTTTTCAAAGACATGGCAAAAATATAATGGACATACATGAATATGTAAACTAGATTAAGTTCATTTTTATTAAATTCAAAGTATAATAAAACATCTATGCTACTTTTAACACAAATGACACTGAAAGTATAAGATCTGTATTTTAATCAGAATTTCTCCACCTGAGTGGTCTTAAAAAGAAACAATGAATTTAAAATAAAAATAAATAACTGTCTTATTGCAACCAATAATTGTGACTAATTCCAAATGTTCCAAGAACCACAGCCTGTTTCCTTCTCAGATGCTACCAGTTACTACAAGCCTAAACAGAATTACTGGAATAACTATTGTGGTTCCTCATTGTCCTGCAGCACGTACTGTTCTCCAGCCATTCACATGTACAGAATCATGCGTGTGAGGCTGCATTATGATGCAAATTAAAGTACATTCATACATACGTTCCAAGCATGACGCGCTACAGGCGTATACAGTAATGACTAGTGTTTACAGTGAGGCTACCCTGGGTCGCAGTCTTAATCGCATTTGCATCCATGATTATGTATATTTTACTAAGATGTGCACTTGATCGGGTAAATCGGATCAACCTTAGGCCACACTGTGGCTCAGTATTTGCGCTATATTAAGCCAATAAAATGGCTGTGTTTTGGGATTTACTGTAAGGACAGAACAGAGAAAGGGCGGTTGTGAACTATAGGTAAAGCTGTCACGACTTATGCAAAACAGATCTGTTTAAACAAGTCTCTTTTCAATGGATGCCCATTCCCACCAAGTGGAGGAAAAAGACAAAACCACTGTGTTTTTACTCAGTAGATTGTCTTAGCATCTCTGATTTCATGACTTATTTTCTAGAAAGAATGACTTATTTTCTCAAAATTCAAATTTTGTTCCTCAAAATAACAACTTAATAATCACGAAATAGCTTTTTCAAAACACTGATTTTGCTTCTTTACATATTTTGTTATGTATACTTAGGTACATAAATCACTTAAGCATACATTCTTCTAAAAATATTTTCTTGAAATATTGACAATATCTCACTTGATTTTAAATATTTGAGAAAATAGTCTGAGCATTTCATTTGTATAGGACCTTTCATTATGTTTTCTAAGGTTCTTCACACTCACATTAACAAAAAGGGGGGTTACAATTTCCTGCCCAACTCCATTCTTTTACTGGGACTTCCCCAATCACATGAAACCAGCAACACTGAATCACGTGAAGCTCCACCCCATCTTTTTCGAATTGCCGCTAATGCTACATGCTTGGTGCATCACCATCCTGCCCAGCCAGAGAAGCCCACTGGGCTCTCTTGGACTCCTGGCCACTGAAAACTGTAACTGGGGATCAAACTTACTATGTCCTGATAGCAGGCCCTCAAAGTACCTCAAAATAATGCCATTGTCACGGCTGAGGGCCAGGGATGGCCACCGTGTTTTGTTTTGGACTCTTAGTTTGCCTTGTTTTTGTTGTCACGTGTTTTTGGTTCCCCACCTGTTTCCTGTCTGCGTCTCCCAGGTGTTCCGTGTTTCCCCCAGTCTTGTCCTGTATATAAGGTCTGCGTGTGTGTCTACCCCTTGTGGATCATTTTCCTTATTTGTCCTTTTGTTTGAAGCCCTCAGGATTACTTGTATGGCCACCGTGCCTTTTTGTTTTGCCCTTTTGAATAAAGAAACAGTCATGGACTTCTGTCATCCAGCCTCGTCTGTTTTACAAGGCAGTTCAGGGTCCTGGGGATTCCTCCCCATGGACCCTGACAGCCATAGAGAAATATGGGTGCAATGGGGACATCCATTAGCCATTAGAACTAATGAAGAGTGTTAGTAAAATCTGATTTAAACAGATAAAATCGGTGTAAATCAGTCTAATACTGGTGTTTGCTCTACTATACATTTGCTGTTTGCTACTCTTTCTCTTGGCGCGTGGCTTCAACACAAACCAAGGGAGCTCCCACATTTATTGCTCTTCCACATTTGTTGCGCTTGTGTTCTAAAGGTTAAACATGCCTGACAATTCTCACTCAGCAAACTCACTTAACACACTGGCTCCAGAGCGTTCCCTGTTCCTTTATTCCCTCACAAGTCTAAAGGCTCTTAAACCACCGCAAACTGAAGTGCACCATCCGTGTTAATACTTAGTTAGTTCATAGGAGGTCACACTCAGTCGGGTCTACACTTTTCCTGTTTGCTGAACCATAGAAGCAGGTGTAAACATTCTTAAACCATCTTGAACAGGACTGATCACATACAGGAGGTCATGGTGGACAATACAGGGCTGAAGACCTGGATGAGGCCTTCCACTTTCATAACGCACTGTGTGCTCTGCTGTGCCACCAAAAGCTCCAGATGGTTAAGTCCAGACTTCTGCTGGGTCTCCAGGAGCCACCCTGGCGTTGTCTTTCCATCACTGTACAAAGCAGCTCTTCTCCTTCATGCATATTCATGCAGGGAAGACGCTTGTTAGGGAGTGACGGCCACCTCTCTTAATTTGAATATTCATACTGAGTCGGGCCCGGGAAAAGGGGTGACGTCTGCGTGTCTCATGAATATTCATAAGAAACTGCCCAAAGGTTTAGGACGCACAGCAAACGAATTTCATGGTGCATCTGGGAAGGACACACCTCCTGAAGTAAAAAATAATGAGGATGATTCACAGGGACCGGGACTCCTTTCTGGATGAGCACAGCAGATGCTGCTCTTTTGTGGAGTCCTCCAGCGTGCGGACATGCTTGACCAAGAGGATTATGACGAGTTATAATGAAGTGCTTATTAGGGATTCATAAAACAATAGCGATGTAAAAGCATCACGTCACGGCTGATTAGAAAGCTCTTAAATGGTTAAATAGGGGGAAAAAACTGCACTGCGGTGATAATAACCCTTTGTTTTCTTGTCCATTAAATAACAATAAAGAGAAACATATAAACCCAGTGAACCATCAGAACATAAACCTCCATAAGGTCAATTTGTAGATCTGTTGTGACAAAACGGTCAGTTTAAAGACACCAGGCAGAGCAAGCGGCACTATTATGTGGAAAATAAATGAACGAATTAATCAAGAATGTAGAAGTTTAAAAAAAAAAAATGGTGTCGCAAAAAATAAAAGAATAAATACATGAAATTAATAAAAAACAATAAGAAAAAAAACTGATGTTAGAATGAAACACTGCTGCTTGTTAGCGAAACATATATATTAATGATGATCACTAATATGATATCAAATGTCAGACGAAAGCGCTGGTAAAAATGGGGGCCTGGAAAATTAGGTCACAAAAACAAAGGATTAATTCAAAATCATTCAGCCCCAGGAGAATTTGTGGTATGCCTCTGATCTTAACATAAGCACATTTTAGGATGCCAGCATTATCATATTTGGGCAAGGCACACATGACAAATTTGGGACCTAATTCGTTTCCAAATGCATACAAAATTAAATTCCCAAAAAATTTGAGATACAAAAAAAAAAAAAAAAAAAAAAAAAAATTAGGTCACAAATACAAGCAGGCCTCACATGATTTATTATGGGGCATCTACAATGTACACAATAGTGTCCTCTTCAGTGTGGACGGTGGGGGACTTCTGTGGGGAATCTGTGCTAAATGCAGGGTCCAGGTGATTTAAGAGGTTTCGGGAGGCACAAATCCCAGCATGCCACGGCTCATCCCTTTATGAAGCCGCACTTGGGAAGGGTTAACGCTGCCAGGAAGTGCACAGCAGGCATTTTTTTACCTCATTTTTCTGGGGTGTTCTGTCATGGTAATGGCTCATTTACCTTCAGGACATTTTTTCAGAGCTCTTTGGATCTTCACTGAACCAGCATTCCCACAACGGCACTGTACAGATAAACCATTGTTTAGAGCAAGGTTAAAATGGTTCACAGTCTTAGCCTAGTAACATTAAACCGAAAAAATGCCAGCTTCTGGACACCACAGTCCTGGGCCCATTCTTAAAACTGGCTGCCAACCTGATCGTGTGAAGAATTTCCCGGAATTATAACAAGCAAAGGAGATTGTGTTGGATTTTGAGTGAATGAAGTCAGAAAAACAAGTATGACGTTTGGTCTTGCCTCCTTCAAAGCAGATGCCAGCGAGAAATATGTATAGAAATGCCATGAAAGAACCTCTAAAATAACACCTTTGGAAATGAGATAATCAAGCATGAAGAACCTTTTTCAATATATTCCTTTGCTGAGTCCCATGAAGTTCAAACTCCAGCATCAATGTCAGTTTCATGTGTTTGGAGGAGAACACTGACTGCCAATTCTGATTACATTTCAGATAAAATCCTGAATTAGGATTTATGTGTTATATTATATTGATGTTAGTTGTGGGGCTAATTAAGTCTGTGTATTGACACCACTATCGTAGTCCTTGCACTGTTTATAGTACCTTACTACTTTCATAAATACCAAAGAACTGAAGTTCTAAGAAAGTGCAAGGATTACTAATTTAATAAATACTAAACGTCTTTTAATTTGCCATGGTGAGACCTTACTGTGGCTGCCCTTTCCCTTGACTGTCACTTCTCAGACTACATAAGGTTCTAACTGGTTCTAACTGACAATCCATCTGTATGTCAGAGTGATGGAATTTACAGCAACAACAGAAGCTTATCTTTGCATTCCTGTGGGTCAATAATTGCAATGTACAGCCGTGATGCACTGTAGGGTTTTCTCATCCCTCATAAACAGAGGTGTCAAAAAGGGCTCTTTGAAGTGATGCCACAGAAGAACCTCCTCTGGTTTTCTAAAGAAACAGCGAATGGTTCATTGGGTGGATTCTGACAACATGGTTGTGTAAAGAACTTGTGCATAATGTAAATAAAAGGAACATATGAGCCTAGAAACATTTTAGTTATGAAAGTTTGTCTGGGATCAATTGACTGGACCCAAAAACTAGCAACGCAGAAGAAACACCGACACTGTTCTGAGATAAAGGGGCCTGGCGTGTCGTTGGAGGCCGTTGGGTCTGCTTGCCTTCATTGACTCCAGGTATGTCTAAAACAGAACCAATCACTAACAGGGCAACTATTTTGGGGTCAAGACCGCACAGCTCGCTAATCTGCTGGTATGAGTGACTTCATCAGTCAAGAAGGTGGTGGCGCAAAAGAGTGTTGAACACATGTCATTAAACAGGCTTAAATAAAACCATGGTGGGAATATGAAATGCCCTTAGCCTCTTACAGGGATTTACGGGGCGCTGTGTAAATGTTTTCTTTTCAAGAAGTCACGCTCTGGGGCTAAGTGTTTTCAGTGAAGAATAATATTCCTAAACCACAAAAGAAGATACTTGAGTTTGACTGGGTAAAAAAAACCAGGCTGACTTATATTATCGTAACAATATCAAGATTGGAGAAATTAAAAGAAAAAAAAAGAAACATGACGGCATTCAGCTCTCAGCCCAGATAATGACATGAAACGCATTTTTTTAGCAATCATCCTCACTGCAAGCGAGGTTCTGGAGCTGTTTGTTCAACGTAATTTCGAGTTAATTGGTTTCTGACGAACACAATGGGGCACAGTGTTCCCCTATGGCTGACTCCATTCACCATGCATTAAGTCCGTCCAGCTACTGGCACAAGGCTGTTCTATTTATCTTATATGTACTTGCATAAATGAGTGCTCAGCAGTGGCCAGAAATGGTTCGGCCAACATCTCGTGTAGTTATTTAACCTCCCTTGTGTTGGAGCGCTTGATTGCTGACTGACCCGGTACTTGCACGTGCGAACACATGTTGGAATTAAAAAGGCCTACACAATGTTCTCCAACACGCATGGCAGTGGTTCAAGAGGCTCGAGATTAATGCTTCCATCACTTCGAGGTCGCCTGTTACTGGAAAGAGACCCAAACATCATTCACTCAGTTCATGCTGAGTAAATTAACTTGAAAAAAATTGGTACAGATCTTCAAGACTGCATTTTTATGAACACTGGCTCCTAAACTGTTCTTGGCTTGGTCTTGTAAACTTTATAAATGTTCTTCACTAGCTTCTTTCTTGAAAAAAAAAACATTAATTGAAAAGTTCTTTAGGAGACCAAACATGGTCCTTTTGGTGGTGTTGCTGCAAAGGATCCTTTTAAGGGTGTAGGAGGGCCAGTGGTGTAAAAATACTGCATGTGTTGTATAGGAATGGTCACCTAAGCTGCAGTAGATCAAGCGTTGGCATTCTCCCATAGGGCTAAACTGTCTTCTGTAATTGCAAGCTTTCACTGTTTTCAATGTGTTTGTCAACGCTGGAGTAAGATACAAAGCTAGGGGTCCGGGGTCTGATGCATATTGATGGACACAATCAAGAGATATGCCGAGGGGCCCCTGAGGCCCCCCGGCTGGGCTGGAACAGTGGGGCCACAGTGTGTGTGTGCTGTGTGAGCAGGCACCAGCACACTGGCCCTGTGTCTCTCTCAGTGGCTGGGTTCATCTCCGAGTGTTTGGAGAGGCTTAACGCTGTCCATCAGTCCCCAAAGTCCAGCCCAGCAGGCAGGACAAGGACCATTCAGAGCGTCCACTGACCAATCCATCCTCACTACCAGCGCCTCAATGAAGAGCCTCTCAATGACGGCAGTGGACCACAGCCAAGATGGCTTTTCAGCATGACAAAAATGATCTTATCAAGGATCAACAGCTTTTTTAATGTTGTAGCTCAACATCAGACGATGCTAATTACTTAGGACTCTATCAAATATTTTTTCCATTTGATTTTTTAGTCTTTAACAACCATAATGTCTTATTATGCAGCTAGATGAGGGCAATTCCCTTGCTTGAAAAACTTGCAATGGATAGTCCTTTTTTGATTTAAAGCTTAAAAAACAACAAATCGAGTTCTATACCATTCCATTTATTTTCTAAAAACGTATAGACCCCTTTATTTTATGATGAGGTTCTTTCAACTATAGAAGGGATCTTGGCTCAATAATGTGGCATATTTTCTATTTTCCTAATAAAAAATTCAAAAAATACATGATATATACTTCTGCATGACATAAACGTACATGACATGAGACATGCCTTCTTTAGGGAAACACCTTTTTAGTGCTTCAGAATAAAATTAATGAAAAAAAAAAGAGCCTCTAACCATAACCATGCAACCATGCAGATTAAGTTTACTCTTAAAAGCATTTTGGGGAAGAAAACCATGGTTTGGAGTCACCCCTGCACTCAGAGGCGGAAAAAAACGCTGGATAGGTCTGCAAGTGTTTTGTTTGTGAATTCTGATTTTCTCAGTTGTTTCCTCAGTGGGTTCCTCCCTCACAGGTGAAGAGTACAGAATCATATTGTGACTTTCACAGTGCAATGCCATGAACAGGTAGTGCGTTTAATGACAGTGACAGTTTGGTAAAATGGATGGCGTTGTTTAAAAAACAAATTCATGTCATGAAAACAAGCTTTAAAATGTTGAAAGAGAACATATCACATTTTTTAACAATAAGAATGTGTTGAATGAACCCTACTCACACCTCTCACTTACATAAACCAGAGTTGATCTTTTATTGGCATCTATCTGTAGGAGTGTAACACAGTGTAAAGCATGTCATCACTGGTGTTCAGTCTGAAATACCTCCTGACCCACCAACACAGTGAAGCACATGGATGCAGGCTGGTTTTGTCAGTATGCTGACCTGGCGAGGGCTTGCTTAATGAGTTCTTGATAAGAACCACTCCAGACAAGTGACACGTAAAGAAAATAAATCAAGTTTGCGAGCTCTCCATTCCAATCACATGGCGAGAAAGGTGTTTGTCTTTCTCTCGGCCCTCTAATCAGAGCGGGACAGGACAGGCTGCAGCTGGGGCAGGGATATGAAAGGGATCATTTCATGGCAAAAAGCAGGTGAGAACCATCTCCCTGCCCTTTCATGACAAAGGTCAACTATGGAAAACACAAAAAACAAGCTACTGTGTTATTTTCTCTTCCATGCACAAAATACTGATATCAGATATTTGCTGTATAATTTATGTATATTGAGTAAACGTGACACACGTTTGACAGGAGACAACTGACAGAACCTCCTCAGGTGTTTCATTTTGGTTTTAATAGCTTTTTATTGATAAGGGGAAGGTTGTTCTTGCTTTTAACTTACTTTTGCTGTGTGCAGTAATCTGTAGAATGTTTACTTTTGCTATAAAATGCCTTTTTTATGTTCATAAGGCAAATGGCACAGTTGTTTAAAAGAATAGTTTAAAAGAATAGAAAAAAAAGGTTTACACAGTTTTCCCTAATTCAGGAGGTAGTCGATCAATCAGGACAGGATTGGTGTTTGAGGTCTGCTTCTGTAGTTTTGCACATAAACTACAATGGTGATGTTACTTCAAGGAATGGATGCTTATAACAAACTGGTTCATCAGTAAGTTAATCTCAGATAGGCTAGTTTATGTGGTTTCTGACACTACATGGACAAAAGTACATTCCATAGCTAGGCTGGCATAGCAGAGCAATGTGCAAATTATCTGTTGTGCATTATTTTAAAGTTTTATGTAAATCATAGAGCAATTCATAAGTCATACAGGCACTACAGACAGCTTCACCATAACAAAACACAGTTATTCATTCAGGAAGGGTGAGGCAAGGAAAGATCAAAATAAAAATCTGTTTCTCTGATATCTGCATAATTGGTGTATTGCTGGTTCTCTGTGCCTTAAATTTTGTTGAGCTGCTAGTGAGCAATGAGGATGGAAAGTCCCCTATTGTGAAGACATTTCACACCCGTCAGCAATACAGGTGTGTCGAGGCAGGGAGAAAACACATGCGACAATGAGGCACTAGATGAAACCAGTTTCACTAGATATCCCCATTTACTTGATACTTACAGATGCAAACTAAAGGAATAATGTTGTCAAAACACACTGGACAGGTCACCAGACCATTACAGTCCACTCACACCTAGGGGCAACATCTCCATGCATGAGATGCATGTCTATGAACTGTGGAAGGAAACCGGAGTACAAGGCGGTAACCTATTCAGAAACAAGGAGAACATGGAAACTCCACACAGAAGGGACCCTCGGACAACCCAGCTGGGAACTGAACCCAGGATTTTTAATATACTCAAGAGAACTAGTTTAGTTTTTTTTTAGTGGCAATTTATCAGTCTTGCGACCATTTGTACTGTATCTGAATGGTCTATCGCATACAATAAGCATATTATTTATTTTAAAAAAATAGACTTGAAACAAACTGGGCTGTTGTAGAATCTCTGCCACCTCACGGTGGACGGGGCTAGAGAGGGAGAGGGAGAAGCAGGACTGAGTGATAGAACAGAGGGCGAGGAGCCAGAAAAGAGCGAATTGAAAGCGTGGCATAAGAGACAGAGAGAGAGAGAGAAAGAGAGAGAGAGAAATTGAGTTAGAAAGCTGACTGGTGAGTGAATTGGACTGGCAGAGGGCTGGATTCCTGAAGCACATCTCTCAGGCCAAAGTTTGGGCCGATTGTGAGGGGAATACCAAGCGAGCGGTTCTGTGGCTGCACAACAATGGGGAGAGGGCACACTGCGCCAGCTCAGTTTTCAAAGGCCGTGGAGAAAGTGGCCATCTCATTTGCCCTCTGACAAACCCCCTCTACCAGTGCATAAAGCCATATTGTAATGTTAATCATATTGATCATATAAACAAACGCATCAACAGAGACTACTGCCGTCTCCGACAATATGGGGTTGTTTGTTTGGACTGCTCGCAAGGCCACAAAAAAGCTCTTGTGTGAGAAGAATGGAGAGCGAAGAAAAGCGTCGCAGGTGACGAAAACAGAGCGCTCGAATGTTTAGCCTTAAAGGAAGGCGATGCCATCTGTGAAAGGCTATATTGAAGCAAGAGGTTTAAAAGAGCATTTGAACGTATAACCACGAGCTATTACTGATGCAAATGTCCAAATTGCTTACATATTTGTTGTCCCAGACATCTGGCACTTGTTTATAATGCTTCATAGATTCCACTCGGAATAACTTAATAGAACAAATTCGAATCCATTCCTTAATCCGTTTAACGAAAACATTAAAGCACTCTTGAGGCAATAAATGAGGCACAAGCCAAACACACACTTTTAATGAAATGCTCTCCTCGACCAAATAGGGCTCTTGAGGCTGTTTGTTGAAATGTGAAAACGCACAGTTTACAAATATACAGGATATTTCACATACTTACCTCATGCCGCAAAGAAGGTGTACCGGGAAACGTCTTGCAAACACTGCAGTGCAATGGCCTAGCAAAGTGTGTAGTCTAGATCATAGTATGAAGATTATTTCCCCAAAAAAGCGGCTCACCCATTACCTAGGCATTCAGAGCATTCTTTGGGTAGTCATGCTTCTCTACATGTTTCTCTTTAAGTGCTTTTAAAAAGGTTCCACAAAAAAGAGTTCTTTGAGGGAATGCAATAGAAGAAGTTCAGTTCCTTAAGTAACCATTCTGCAAATCAGATGTGTGTGTGTGTGTGTGTGTGTGTGTGTGTGTGTGTGTGTGTGTGTGTGTGTGTGTGTGTGTGTGTGAAGAACCACTTTAAAGTTATAAAGAACCTTCACATGATTTTTAAGGATTTGTACCAATTTCAACTTCTGTGGAGGTTCTTATAAAAGGTTCACTTCAGTTGTACAAAAGTTGTACATTTACAGAATGTTTTTTGAAGAACCCTCCAGGGAAACATTTTTTAGGGAACAAAAAAGGTTCTTCCAAAAAATCATGCACCTTTTATGGACCCTTTTGTAAACAGTGCATCATTTGTATACAATTCAGAAGATGGTGGCATGAGTGGAAACCATACAACCTGCCTCAAAAGCAGATTTCCTGCAACTGAGTGTTACATGTCTTGCTTGAAGAGACAATGTTAGAAATTGGCAGATTTTAAACAGGAACTTTGCAGTCATCCGGTTCACAGGCAAGTGATTCACCCACTAGGTTACTACCACCACTACGGAGGGGGGAGTTCATTGTAAGAGGCACTAGAAAAGTCTGGTAAACTGAAACACAGCTGCCCTGTTCAGACCTGGCATTAACATGCATTTAACTTGTGATCTGATCGCACACGGACAATACATCAGTTCACAAGTGTCTCCACAAGTGTGACCACTTGTGATTGGATCTCACTTCCCCACTCTACATGCAAATAAACCTGTACATTACTTGGTATGCGGTCCTTCAGCGTGGCCCAGAACACATTTCTGTGCACATTGCTAAAGAAATGTGGTCATTTAGGCCCAGACCTCCTCCGAAAGTGGCTTGAGTAATCGAATCTCAATGGGTCTTTAATACATTTTGAGTGTAATCACTTAACTGTCATAAGTCACATGTGAATACTAAATGTGAACTGGGCTTTGTCGTTTTAACACAAATATTCAAAAAAAATGATAAAAATACAATCGGCAAAACATGATTAGGGAACAGAGTATATAGATTTTAGTCGATCATTACTTTGAGAGTCTAGGTTGGAACCTCATGTTAAAACTAACTCCCCACCCTGAAGAGGCTGTACTTTAGCCTGGTCGTATTACAGCAAGAATGATATGATGTAACCTCTGGGTCTTATACACTCAAGTCAGTAATCATAAACCGTGTATAAAAGGTGTTTAGAAATAAGGAATAAAAACAAATACAAGAAGAATCAAGGTGACATTTGAGAGCTGTCAAAATGCTGCTATGGAAACGTGAAAAGATACATTCCACTTCAAGCTTTTCGCTATTTAAAAGTTCATATATATATTAGTCTGCAATATGTTGTGCCAAGAACTACTTTGTTTGAAATGTGCAACCGCTTGGGAAATAGCTTTATTCTCAAAGACCAGAATTCACTTTTGTGTTTGTACATTTACAATAACAAATCTCTCACTAACCAACACTAAAAATCTTTCACTAACCAAGTTGTTTAGATTAGGCTTATTTATGGCATTGCTCCTTAGAATCCCTTTTGCTAATATTTTAGAGTGTGCAGATGTGGCACAAAGACATTTTTCACTTCCATGTCACCATGTCAAGTCAAGACAAGCAGAGCTTTGTTTTCTTGCCAAAGAAATACACATTAAGGTCCATCAGGACATTATTTTGTCTCACTGTGTACTCAACATATATGGCTAGGATGACAATAAAGCTCTGCTTGACTTGACATGGAAGTGAAAAAGATTGCAGTATTCCTTTTAAGAACCGTGTGTTGCAGGCCGAAATTTCTCAACAGAACTCCTTTGGGTTCCACCACAGCGTTGATAAGCTGGGTCTAGCTGCTAAAGCTAGCGTTTCTGTTCGCTAAGAGGTAGCCAGATTTGGCAGTGGGCAGCCAGCTCTGGGCACAGCATCCATGCAGTTGGTGATTAATCTGGTGCTGCCGCTGAAATCTAATCTGCCTGCAATCACGCCGCTGCTCTTTTTCCCCCTTTTTCTTTTATTGTTTCAACACCCATGCTGAATTAGCCGGTAGAATACATTAGCATACTAAACACCAAACCTTACCACACAGTCTGGCTAATCTGAGACAGCTTTCTCGGTCTGTCTCTCTCTTTCTCTCTCTCTGTCTCTCTCTCTCTGTAAATGCATTGTTTTCGTGTACCCATTAACCCCCAATTCCCACACTCTATTGAAGTAAAAGAGTCTAATTTGTCAAGTAGCATTTATTCTCTGCTTACGTGCGCTTAGCCCTGGATTTCTGGTGAGTTCTAAAAAATTCCTCCACATTAGAAATATGATTTTGCTTGAAAAGTGCAATTAAACTTGAGGACAGAAAAAAATGAAACAGAGCAGCTAGACCTCGGGAGTGTGTATACATAATTAAAAGAGGTGTGAACCCCTTCTTTACCCCTAAATGCTGAGGGTGGGTTCATTTCCATGAGAAGTGCACCAAAGCAAAAGCCATTTCACATGCATTGTTTCAGCTATGCAGCTGTCATTTGCCCAGCATTGTGCATTCCTCATCCTACCATGCTAATTTTTCAAAGGGACAATTTTTCGACAATAAGCACTCCAGCGACTAACAGAAACCCTTTTATGGGCCGGACCCCAGGGAGCTGTAAGCTGCGCCAAGTCAAACAATGGCCTGATGCTCTGAGGGAGCCCGTCTCTGCCATTAATACAGCATGAAGCTCATGGCACCCAGCGCTTCTCCCAACACCCTCCCCACCACCTGGACTCTCCACCAGCGCGCCTAATCAAGATATCAATCAATATTGACAAAAATTAATGGGGAACTAATGGGCAAATAAATGGGGGGAAGGATACTAATAGATTGCTAAAGTCTTTTTCCCAGAACATTTGTTTGTGCATTGTTCTACAGCACCAAACAGACCATGAGGCCTGAGAGAGACCCTGCATTGCGTTAGATGGTGTTGGTGAGCATTCTGTATTTATAATTTACAAAGAAAACGCAAGCAATTTAGTACAAAATCAATGGTATAACTTTGCACATGAATATAGAATGAATGTATATCTAATTGTTTGAAAGGGGCTTAGCCAATGAGCATTATACATTTTAAAATGTGAAATGAAAAACGTGGAAAACTTTTTAACTAGACCATGAATGTTCACAGGGATGTCTTCCCCTCTCAGACTGCATTACATATTATTTGTGATTATTATTTGCGAACTGACCACAAATACGGGCAAAAGTTGCAGTGCAGTGCATCATACTAACATTTCATTGCAATTCCACAAATTAACAAAAATTCTGTTAAGATGGAAAGAGAGGTTTGATGTGAAATGGTTCATTATGTAACATATCAAATGTTCTTTACAGTGGTGGTGACAGCTAAAATAGCAGTAAATTTGAGGGGGAAAAATAGTTCCTATCAACACTACAGTGAACAATTCTGACTTGGTAGGTTTCTGTAGGACAGAGTGTTTTACCACCAAACCAGTTTGAATTATTGTGCTTATCTCTTAACCATTTGATGATGTAGAAATGAAGAAACAATTTGGGAATACCCACAAACACCTGTGCTTTACCTCCCCCCAATCATGGCTATAATTAGAAATTTTGAATGCCTCGCAATTTCATTTACCAGAGCTGTGATTTTTTTAATGAAAAAAATGCATGCCATGTGATAAATGTGGGACACAGAGAATAATTTTGAGGAGGGAAAGAAGTCTATTGATCAGCGTGAACTAGATCTGGTCATTGGAGAGCATCTGAAATCAGAGCAGAGTGCTTGCGGAGGCATTAGGTTGGTGCAGGAGGGTAATGTTTGACTTCATTGTACTCCTTGAATTCTCCGCTCGCTAGCCTGAGGGCTAGTCCTCTCTGTGCCCAGCAAAGTCAACTCAATTTGGGTTATTATAGACCCGAGGCTCAGTCGACCACCGGGAGTCCAAAATTATGTGGCCGATTTCCCTAGCCCAAAAATAGTCTCCGCTCAGCCCTCTGTATGGGACGGCAATTTCAAAGTCAGACGTTAAGACATTTTGGCCTATTTGACGTGATGTTCCCTGAAATTAAGGTTTCGTGGCGATTGTCGACATCGTGGATTATGTGCTGAATTTGAAGCTTTCCCTTTTGAAAATAACCACATTTGAATGGTTTTGGGCAAAAATCCCCAAAGGCTAGTATTCATAAGTGTGGCTGACACACATAAACCTTTCATGACAGCTGGTCTACACCATACAGAAACTGTTATAAAGGCTTATTCTAACAAGCGTCAGTCGTCATAACATTTTAAAAGGGGAGATGGTGCCAGAATTGACTACAATTGAATACTGAGGCTTATTGGAATAAGCCTTTATATATCTTCATGTAGGTTGGTCTTAGGTGGCATAAAGTCTTATGAATACTGCCCTTCAGTAAAGTGTTAAGCTTATTCTTTATGTAACCAAAAGTGGCTCTATTGCATCACTTTCTGGTACTTTAATATTTGCGAGGATCATTCAGGTTACAGGGCTCTATCTGAGGCAGGAGGGTTAGGGTTAGATTTTGAAGGTCAATGGACTGCCTTTGGGCAAAATCAATGCACTGCACTGTAAGGAGAGTAAAGGGGATTATACCAAATAGAATCACTACCAAAAAGGGGGAGGGGAGCCAAAAACCATAAACCTACCTTCAGCCCAAATCCACATGGAAACTGGAACATCTGTGCTACTAATTTGTCTGATTCTAAAAATCGATGACAGCTTAATTGTTGCAATGCAACCGCAACTACAGATCCAGACAATGAAAGATGTACTCAAATAAAAGCTACAAAAGTGGTCCATCTTCTTCCATTATATGGTTGCTAGAGACCCTGCCTTAAACTGGGTGGTCTCTAATACACACCCCTGCTGAACTCTTTCAACACTCTGTTTACTACTAGATCTACATTCCTCATTCAGGCTGCTCCATTTTTCAAAAAGAAATGGTTAAATGGCACAGAATGGTCTCTGTGGAGCTTCTGTGTACATGGTAAAGCCCCTCTTTTGTAATCCAGCGGATGTAGGGACAATAATGAGGCAAACAATGTGCCATGTATAGTAATTAATAGAACTTTCAACATGTAAATTCCCATGATATTCTTGGTGAATGGATCAATTGATCAGAGATTTATCATTGTTCCGAGAAATGCTGATCACTAGATCAGTAGTTGTGTTCCAACATAACTGAAATAAGAACAGGATTCTTTCTTTGAGACGGATACAGAAGGGTCCCGTCCAGCAGTTATTTTAAACAAGTTTAATTAAGATTATGCTGGGAGAACTTGCAATGGAGTGCCTTGCAAAAGGAACATGGTTGAGGCTGGGCTGGAAGATTGGAGATGGAAAACATCCCCCCCATGATGGAGTAGCTGTACTCACCGATAGCACACACTACGAAACACAAGGTACTGAAAATGTGCTTAACCCCACTTTAATTTATCCCTGAAAATACACCAAGCACCTTCATTTGAATGAAGTGGCCACTAATTTGCAAAACCCACCCCTTAATTTTACCTTAAAATTAAATTCAAGGCATAAATTAGATTTGATTTATTAGATATATGGCATTAATTCAGGTGGTTCTATTATTTAAGGGGCAAATTTGAAAAAGTAAGGGGGAAATTCAGTAATTTTGCCCCTTAATCAGTGTAAATCCTCCTGTATGGGGAAATTAAGGTCAAAATTAAGGTAATTTTGAGGGGCAAAATTAAGGTGTTTGGTTTCGTAGTCACAACGGTGTAAAATATATTTCTGCTAATCTAACTATATCACATACAAATGAAAGGTTGGGTTTCAGGTTAAAATAATGCTGTTTCAGGCAGTATATTTAATGTGGTGTGGTGCATTTTTGGAGGCACCCCATTGGCATTATCATGCTTCGTTTGTGTGACCCATTTTTCGTATCATAGCCAGAAGATCTGTATTGTATAATCCGACCTGCAGCGAAATTGAGCAACGTTTGGCACTCATTCTATCAAAGAATTTGGCCAAGATTTCAGCTACAGCAAGACCTGCATAACCCCTGCAGGCTTTAGGAAACGCAAAGAATCTAGAACTGCTTTGTTTCAGCGTTGATGCTTCAGTGTTGTGAATAGAACTTCGGAATAGTTTTAGTTTCATGCCTCATCCTAAGGCCTGTTTCGTTCGAGTGTAATGGTTTCAAATTCGCCTTATAAAGTCATGTGTTTCATTCGTGGGCATTTCAGAATGATGTGACACTACAGAGTGCCAGAGGGAGGTCAGGAGTGTGCGTCAGGAGATGGTTAAAGGAGCTCAGGCGGGGGTAGATGATAGAGCTCAGTGCCAGGGCAGTACGAAAGGCCCTGGGGAAGTTTTGTATGCTGCACCCCATGGAGCCTCTCCCGCTTCCCCAAATTTGGAGCGTGGGCCGCGGGTCACAGCAGATCCAGCCCCGTCAAGTCAATCTACATCAGCCATGGTGATCTTTGCCTTTCTCACACACACTTATGCACACACTTCCACACACGCACTTCCATTCTTACACCCCAGGTGCATTAAGGATTAAATCTGGCTGCCAGGGAAACCCCCCCTTGTCTTGGCAAAGTGCAGTCACTGCCTGTGTACAATCACGCTTATCATGGCATACAATATGGCAACATGACCACGCACACTCAGAGAGCTCTCCATGCCAGTGCCCGAGTTTAAACAACCTTCGAGGGCTTGTAAACTCACTGCCACCCACTGTTTACGCTCGGAGAAGCTTAACCAAAACTATTAGAGTTGCGTGGGGTGTCAGTTACTGACTAATGCCTGGAACACACTACAGCATTTATGAAATCCCAACCCCTTTTGGAAACGTGAGACCCCCACACAGAACGCACTGTAGTCTTGTTGTCTTGAGTCATCTGTTAGTCATCAAAACCCCCACACTACATGATTTGTAGTACTAGAGTTCTCACTGAAATTCACTCAATTGCAGAATTTTATGCAGAATTTCACTTTAGATCAAAGCAATACCAGCAAATAACTATTTGACAGATAATCATGTCCCATTTGTAAAAAATAGGGCTGCCAGAAAAGCGTTATTGAATAATAGAAGAAAAAGTTTAGTTTCCCTAAAAAACCTTTCTTTCTTTAAAGAACCCTCTTTGTAAACAAGATGAGCGAGTGTGGAGAACATGTTTTTAATTTAAGGAGCATACACATTGCTGAAGAACCGTGCCTAAAAAAAAGTTTCTTCACACTCGCAGATATCATGCTTGCATGCGTCTTTAGGGATCTAAAATGGTTATTTACTCAAAGGTCTCTTTCTGAATGTGACGAGAGAGGCCGTACTTTTCTGTTCATTTGTTTAGTAATGGGGACTTTTATTATGATGGCTAAACACATCGGTCTTGTATTTGTTTACATTGTGTGTTTCAGCTGACCAGTGTGCTCAGAGAATGATACATTTGTGTTGATTGGTTACTTGAGTTGTGGGTTCTGTATTTAAGTTTTTTTTGTGTAAGACCTGGGTGTCGGTCCACCGTCATGCAAGTTTTGTTTGTATATTCTCCTTTTGGTAGAGTGTTCAGTTTTGATTCTGGCCCTCATGCCTACTTTGCTTTGTTTCAATAAAGATAAGAAACATGGAAGTCTGCGTTTGCGCCTGCCCTCATTTTGGAGAGAAGGGGAAACATTACTTTTTTTTTTAAATTAGCAGCGTAAGTTAATTAAGCAGCATAAAGAAACACCTGGACACTCCACACCCCAATCCTGTAGAATGTTGACCATGTGCAACATTGATGATTCAGCTTGGCCAAGACTTAAGTATGAGTTGATCAGAGGGATAAAAATTTAAATATACTGACCACACACCACAAACTAATCTGGGTAGATGATTGTTTATGACTTTTATTTTGTCAGGAAACCTTTTACGATTTTGAGCGGTGAATCGGCCTCAACATCAGCGCAAGATTTACCCATAACAAAACACACACTTTTACCTACCAGAAGAACTGTCTATTCAACAATTACATTTCAATATTGATATTTAATTATGATTAATTCAACCATAACAAATATTATTTTCATAATAATGGCAGAAGTATTCAGTTCTGAAATAGCTAGATAGTAATATTACATGCTCAATGTAAACCAGTGTTAAATGTAAAATTCTAAAAGATCGGTCTGAGAACCCATTTTGCACCATTTGAGAAAATCAGCTATTCGTTGTTCTTCATTTCTAGTTGTGGAAGGCCAGTGTTCAAACACACCTGAAGCCACTCAACTGTGAATGAGGCTGAGTGGGTGTGTGCTGGACCTCAGCCCTCCAGGACTGAAACTGAGGAACCGTGCTTTTACAGTGTGAAGGTTTCATGATGAATGGACCGGTGGAAATACTTCATGTTCATTTTCCTATAATGTTCCATTTTGAATGGTATTTATACTTCATTCTGAGATTATATGACCAAAAAAATCACTGTTATTATATGTGAAGCTGGTATTGTGTACAAAGCACTTCCAGTGAATGAGCACTGCTAAGATGTTCTCTCATACACACACACACACACACACACACATGCCCCACCCACCTTTTTGCCCTTATGGTCCAGCTCCCATTTATAGGCCCCGGGGTGTTAACAGGGGTATAATTTATCATCGGGGCACAGAGTACTAAAAAGCTCTGGAGGTAGGACTACTGTTTCAGCATGCAGAGTCCAGTGGAGAACAGAAACTACTAACAAAAGTAAAGTAGTTCATTTAGATGTTTCCCATTTAGCATACTCACTCACTTTTTTAGATTTAAATGCTGTTTAAAATGTAATGATAATGATAAGATAAAATAATCCTTTACTAGTCCCACATTTGTAAAATTTTACAGCAGCAAAGAACCTATACAAAAAAACCTACACAACACAAAAGTATAATATAAACTATACAAATAATACAAATATATAAATATACGTATGAAAATAGTGGAATATCCTCAGTTGCTTGGTAGCAGAAATAGATGAAAAGTAAAAATGATCCAGAATAATCTTTTACCTTAAAAACTGTGCATGTTGCACCAGAAATATTGCTCACCAGAGGAACTATTTCATCTGTCCTTGGTATTTGGATATATATTTTTTTGTATTTGTGTGTGTGTGTGTGTGTGTGTGGTCAATGCCCAAGTGTTGGTTGTAAAGTCTGACAGCAGCTGGAAGAAAAGACCTTTGGAATCTCTCCTGGGTGCATCAGCCTGCCGCAGAAAGAGCAGCTCAGTGCTGTCGAAATGTCCTTCATGGAGTGGGAGATGTTCTCCAACAGGGATGACAGCTTAGCCACCATTCTGCTGTCACTCACAACCAGTGCTGGACTGCCATCGGGCCATCGGGCCATCAGCACCCCTTTCCCCCAGCTGGTGGTAAATTTGTTCTGACCAGGTCATTTTGGGCCATCGCGGAATCCTGTCAGCAACTGTCATCTGGCCAGTACACAAGTGCTTTACTTAGGAAACTCATAAGACATTCCATGGGACATTTATGTTCAGATAATGTCCTTATTGTATCAAAATGTTTAAACAACAAATCAGGGTATTAAGTATTTCATTGGATTTCACAAATTATAGTAAATATTAGTGCTGGGCCGTTAACGGCGCGAGATTCCTATTGCGTGATAAAAAAAATTATCGCTAATCTATTCCACCTCCCCTCCCCCAGACAGAGGGAGCTGGGTCTATACTACACAAGCTATGATGACTTTCACATTGATATTTCAGTGACTTTTCCGGTTCGCGCACATTTTAAACCTGTCTCGGTCTCTCTGTGGAAACTCGTGTGGCTAATGCCATTAACGGCGTTAACTCCAAGACAACAATGAGATTAACGGCGCACCTCTAGTAAATATATACATGATAAAGTTTGTGTCACGGGGGAGGTCAGAATGATAGGTGAACTGTGCCCACTTTGTAGCGCGGTGGAAGAGCTTAAGCGTGAGAAACACGAATGAGCCGGTAAGCCACGCAGTTATTCTCAGAACGCTCCTAAGGGAGTTAGAGTTCACACCAATATGAACCCTCACTCTGAACACACACTGATAGGTATAGAAATGGACTCTGAGGAGTCAGAGTACTCACGGTACCGGAGAGATGAATCAGAAGTGAATTTGAGGCGACACGGGGCATGAAGCTTCGCACCTTCAATGTCAGTGTGAAGACTGTCACTTACTTCCTGTTTATATACCTGACGTGAGTCAACTCCGGTGCCTAGTGACGTCACGTAATCGGGTGCGTCTGACAGTTTGTACATAAGTGGAGCTACAATGGTGATATTGCTGGTGTATGTTTTACAGGTTGCTTGTTGGATTGACTGCATGAGCACACAGTTACCACTACAGTAATATACAACTAAGTCCTGTATTCATAAACCATGACCTTGTGTCTCCATTAGTTCCTTTTTTTTGGTTTTGTTTTGGTTGAATTGAAAATACCGGCTTCCATTCACACTGTATATAAGTGACACAAATGAATAGAACTGGTCTAAATTTAATTGGAAACACATAATCTTAATTAACATTTCAACTAAACCTCATTAACTTTTTTTCCTTCTGGTTACCATTTTAGAGATACAAGGCTTTGTTCTGACTTTAATATAAATGTGCAGAGATATTCAACGAAATGACAATCAGTATAAAAAACACCTCGCAGGAGCCTATTAGACAAAAGTGTCTAATAGGTAATGGTTTAGGTAAAAAAGATGATAGGGAAAAAAGTAATGGTTTACTCCATCATGAAGACTAGAAGATCAGCGGTGCCATCTGTGGTCAAAAGACCAAGGCTGCCATATTGTACATCAGTTATTTCTCTGATATGAATTGTAAAAAGGGAATCTAAGACTGAGGGATGGGAGGCTGAAGGATCTACAGTCTCTGACAATGCAACCATAATTCCCAAAGATCAGGTCAGCAGCTGAAAGTACCAAAATGCATTGTGAGCAATAGACAAAGGAACATTCTGTTAATGGCAAACCAAGAATTTTCTGTGTAGCCACGTTTTGTCTACGATTATGATTAATAAACCAAATCAAGATTTAATACTAATGCTGTTATATTAGATGATAAGATACAAATGTAGTCACTGATTCATGCATTTTCACCAATATTTACCAAACTCTATAGCGCACCGAGCTGGTCAGTAGGATTAAACCATGTCAGTGAGAAAAGGCTATGAAATGAAGTTCAATTTTTAACATCCATACTGCTTTACTTGCTGTTAACAAATAACTAGAAGCTGCAAACAACAGCACCGCTAAGTAATAAGAAAAAAAACTAGCAGGTGAGAAATAATTGCAACCAAAATGGAAGAAAAAAACATTACAATTACATTTACTGGAATATCTATTATTTAACTTTGTTTTAAATATGCTGTCATCACGTTGTACTGTTTAATAGCTGTTTTTATGAAGGATTTCTGAAGTGTATGGTAATCAGTCAAATCAAATTTTTTTTAGTTTTCTTTATACCGACTGACAGTATCTGTATCTGTAATTAATCACAAAGCGACCCATATGAATGATTCAAAAAGACTATGAGTCAAAAACAAGAGACGAAAAGCAATAATTATCCGTTATTTCATGCGTAATTTTTTCATTACAACAGCAACAATCTACAGAACACAGCAGATCTACGGAGACCAAAATGTTTCTGCAGCTGGAATTAAAATGTAAATACATTGTAAGGGCTGGTGTTTAAACACTGTAAAAGCAAAGCTATCACTGCAGAAGCATGTCATGTGTTGGCTTATGAGTGTAAGCTTTAAAGAGCCCACCTGCTCCCCTTTCTTTAAGCAGGTGATTCTCCCACAACCTGAAACCCTTTTTACACTCACAAGAGCCCAGAGCCTCTTTGATCTTCTCTCATTGATTCTGAACACAAAAGTCAGCAAATATGGGGTTGAATGGAGCTCTCTTCTACCTCAGATATCCCCACTGACACAGTCTGCCTTGCACTGACATTTCATTGTTGCTTCTATCAGAACATAGAGTGAGGTCCCAGAAATCAATGTGTTTATCTCTGGGGCCTAGTTAACGCAATATTTTTTACCAGCCCTAATATATATATATATCTCAAAAGGCTTAATGCAGTATCATTCTTTCTGCAGTCTGTTTAGTCCATATATGGAACTAAAACTGCAAAAGCAGTTCATTTTGAATTCATTGTTTCTCTGATGTCGCAAAATGAAAGCTTGGACTGCTTTTTGAATGCAATGCAGCCAGTCAGATCAGGGCTCATTTACATATATCAGTCTGACAGCCTGTTTTATTCAAAGGGTATGATAGAGGTTGGCAAAGGGTCATGCAGAAATTAATTATGACTGTTTTTGGTACATTGACTTAAACAAATGTTAAAAATGGAAAGGAAAACTATAAAAAAGGAGAGAAATGTAAAATATGGGCCCTTTGAATATTTTCCACCCTTGGCTATTCTCAAAAAAACAAACAAAAGAAAAAGCAGGATTTTCTAGTAATACTAATATATACTCAGACTGAAGGAGATCCCCTCAGATTTTCATTTGGCTCAAAAAAGACTGAAAACAAAGTGAGGAAATCAAACTCACACTCCCAATTAGTCAAGGTTTTAGCCATGTTTAATGAGATTCCACAAGGTTCTGCTGGAGGGCTTGGAGAAAGTGATGGGCCGCCCATATGTGTGTGTAGGGTGGGGGGTGGGGGGGTGATAGGGCAAGAGGGGGAGTGTTTGGGAACAGCTAGATTGGAATGACCAAAGTCAACTTTAGCTGCCTTACTTCAAACCCACCACAACGCTGAGAAACGACTGAAAGAGAACTGATATCGCCAACCCTGACGGTGGAAAAAGTTTCCAGGGCACTCACTGTATTATATTCTATTTTTTCACATGGGAGCAAGAAAAAATGCATTCCTGAAGCTAAGACACATAATTCCGATGGCCATTACTGCTGCAATGCTCAACGCAGGAGGAAGCTTCCCAGTCTAAGCAAAACAGGCCAACGATAAACAAATCCAACATAACAAGCGTTGAAGGAAGGGGGGAGAAAATGATAAACCACCTTTTCTGCTGCTAAGCTCGCTGGTGGGGTGAGAAAGAGGGAGAAAGGGTGATAAATGCTGTCGGTCATAATAAAAACAAAGAGTGGATGCCAAGAAAATTGCTGGGTGATTTTCATGGGAACCGTGACCTGCTCCCATTCGGCGGAGAGCGCCACCGTAATGCAAAAACACCCAGAGGGATCTTTAAACAGCACGTGTTCGCAAAAATAATCTCTGCAAATTAAGAAACTACACACACAATTAACTGTGCGTTCCATGTGTCTTGGATTATGACAAATAGAATTTTGCTTAAAGGGAATGGAAAACGTATTTTCCTCATTTAAAAAAGTGTTTGCAGGATGGTCCATATTCTCCCACCCACCGCTATAACAGGGCCAGTAACATTGTGAGTGACTGTTCCAGTTATATATGGACTCGTCTCTCTTCTACTGTCTGGCAAACCATATTGGAGCTTCTGTAAGATTCTGAAGCTTCAATATAAGGTTCTGTAAGACTGTATAACAGTTTCATACCGCTGGCCATCAGAGCTCTGAATGTGCATAAATGTCTAGTCTACCACCTCACTTTACACCTTAAATACCTCACATATTACATTCAGGACGTTCAACACTTTAGCTTTTGTTTACTGCCATGATAGACACACTAATTTGCATTCACTCAGTGTGGCTCAATGCTGCAAACTGCCTCTCATGCAATATCATACTTATGGTGCAATAGTAGTCATTCTGGACTGTTTACATCCCATTCACACTACACTATTGCATTGTTGTATGGTCTATTTATTGTATTATTTACATCATAACCTGCACGTCGTTCAGTGTTGCTATCTGTTGCACCGTGGCCCATGAAGACACATTGTCCCACACGCTATGTACAGATACACTGCTTCTGATGTCAATGAAGAAACCTTGAACCTCACACCTTAAACTCTCTATATATGGAAACTTAAGCCATTTTGTACAAACCAGTATTCATACAGATCCACCTGTTTGACCTAAATCAATTTAGTGAAACTGACCATTTGTCATACATGAACACACCACTGCACACAGTGTGAACAGCGCGAAATTCAACCTCCGCATTTAACCCATTCACCAAGTGAAGCAGGGGGCAGTCAGGAACACAGCGCCGGGGAGCAGTGTGTGGGGACGGTACCTTGCTCAGGGTACCTCAGCAGTGCCTAGCGGTCTTGGGGATCGAACCCGGACTTTCTGGTCGCAGGGCGGATGCCTTAACCACTAGGCCACCCAACTGCCCCAAGCTTAAGTGATAAGGTTATAAACTTAGACTTAGACTTTTTTGAATGCAGTGCAAAACATAACTAATTTACATAAATCAGTCATAAAAGACAAAAGTAGTCTGATTTCTTCGATATAGAGAGGGAGGAAACTGGTTAAAACTGAATTAGGATTAGTGTCGCCATCCAGAGTCCTTACCAGTGGCATAAGTGGACTGTAAAATACAATAAAAATATAACAAATGGGCCACTTAATTAATTCCTGATTGTTGATACATGTTTTACTACAGATTTTTAAGTGCGCCAAGCATTTACTGATGTCATGATAGAGGATATATTGGGAAATAAAGATACAACTGAGCAAATGTTAAACACTAAAGAACGTCAATAACGTCTTTAACGTCTGTTAAAAAAAGGCTGTCTGATCGTTAAGTCCACAACTGTTAATGTTTCAATGCGCATCAGCTTTCACTCCTTCGACGAAAACATCAATAAAGGAATCAATTAACGGGTAATTTAATTCATCCTCTAGGAATCGTTCTTCTCGAGGGACCCCCGCGATCGCTCAATTACAAGCCAATAGCTTCGTACAGATTCTATATGTGGCTTCGCCTTTACAAAGGCTGGCATTATTCAAACAGTGAGGTGGGATTGGTGGGCCTGCTAGTGAAGGGGCAGCTCCTGCTCTGATTCCTGAAGCACGGACTGGAAAACATTAGTCCCCTTCTGAACGGAACAAAGGTTACGACTCAGAGAACAGCTTTTAGATTCGCTCTCTTGGCCCTTTCAGAGAGCACCCCTTTTTTTGCTACTTACTGATCCAAAAAAACACCCTCCCTTGAGTGATCGTAGTCAGGCACGACATAGCATTGGGGTTTTTGTTGCATGGACCCAGCCTTCTCAACCTAAAGGCTGGAGTAATGGTCTCACAGAGGCCCTCTTAGTTCTGAATACCACCCCCACCGCATGCCTATATGCAATCCGAGAGGTAGAGTGCCGATCTAGGATCAGGCCATATAATCACATTCATGGAAATCCAGGTGGAACTACTCTTCTTTAGTGCATTTCTCCCTGTAACAGCACTTCTGTGGGTCCAGTGCATTACAGGCACTTATCCTGCACTTACTTCCAATTATATGCTTATTCATTAAATTCACCACAATAAAAGTCTAACTTTTAAACTTAATCCTAACCTCAAATCAGAACGTAGCCCTGATCCTAATCCTGAATCTAACCATAACTGTACCCTGACAGATTGAACATGTGTATTGGGGACGATCGAAAGAAAATATGAGAACATTAAATAATAGATAGGATAGTCAATAAACATTTTTTACTAGGGTAACAGATGAAAATCTTGCCTGTTGCTAATATACTATTTTAAGTGATTGGTGGTTAATTTGGATTATTTTATAAGATCTCGCAGCTATTTAACCATGCCATAAATATGTCTTGATATCATATTCATTAAAATAAACAGGGTTGTTACCATTAATGATGACAGTCATACCAGCTGCCATAACGTTTGATGGCATGGTGGTTTATCCCACATACTAAGTCATTTAATGCCGTCATGCATTAATGCCTTGGTCAAACCTCAAAAAGGCTCAACAGTTGGACTTGCTTTATGAAGAATGAACTTATTTACTCTTACCTGAACCATTTGCTTTATTATGAGTATTCAATTCTAATGTTTCTTATTGAAATGAATTCCCTTAATATGGACTTTTTGTGTTCTTTCCACCTTTGTTAGAATATGGCCGGCATGAGCTGATCCTAGATCAGTGCTCTGACTCTGAGAGGTTTACAGACCATCCCTGGCTTTAAAGTGAACCAATGCATGTGATCTCAGTGGAATTAGCATCTCATACTTAAACAGGGTTGTTTTTTTGGGTTGGTAAGTGATGTTTTTGATGAAATAAGGATCAGATAACTGTTACGGATCAAAAGACCCGAGCCGATCTGATGTCATTACGGCGGTCTCTCTGAAGCTACTTTGAAAGTCTCTTGGACTTACCACAGATTAGTGAAAATGATGCTGTGTGGGTTCTTATTGGGTTTGGTGATGGATGCTGCAAAGAACAACAATGACAAATGACTCTTTTGAACAAAGAGCGTCTCTGGCTTTGGTGTTGTGTTTTTTAGCTCAAATCAGGCACATAATTCCTTCCCCTCGGAATGGACTTTGTGGTGATGATCCATGCACTCTTCCTCTTGTGACTGGGGAAAGAAAAGCAGCGCTGAAGCACTTGTTTAAATTCGAGCAGAGACAAAGAGCATTGACTGGCTGACAAGCCGGAGCAGCGAGGGCCTCACAGGGTGAGGGAGCGAGAGTAGATGCAAGTGATTGAAGAGACACACAGCGATAAAAAGGACACGTAGGCCAGCTTTACTGTAATCTAGGCTTTTAAAAGCCATCTCCATTCATCCTCCAGAGTGTCTCACTCACACAGACCCTGAAAGGCTTTTACTCAGCTTCACCAGCTCAGAGTGCTGAACCCAAGTATCTGATAGCCCTTTCCCCTTTCAGACACCCGCTCAAAGCCCTGAATGGCCATGGTTGCTTGCGTTAACAAACACAATACTCCTCCCCCCTACATTTTGTATACCCACCTATATTGTGTCCATTCAGAGAATGAGACGGAAACTCTTTAAGGTAAGGTACACAGCAGAAACCCAAGTCAAACACTGTGCTGCCCCAATCAAACAATACTCATTCATTGATTCACCCACCCCTACATTTGATACATTTGGGAAAACGCTACTTAAAAAGAAATAAAACAAATAAATAAAGGGTATGTTTCCATCATTCATGGTACAACTTATTTTGCAGTTGTTGCTGTGAATTATTCTGTGATTGATATGAAACTAATATCAGAGTAAAAGAAAGTATACGGGTCCTTAGGGCCTCGACATCCCAAGCAGACGACCGTTAGTGATTGACCATCGCCCAGTACTGGTCCCCTTGGCTCTTTATAGGACCATTTTGACTGATCGAGCTCTAGTGGGCTTGGAAATGCTTAGAATTCGACTATTCTCTGTGTGTGCCATGTGTTTTTCTCCTCTGCTCTGTCACTGTGTTCTCTTTCCCACTACTAACCATTAATGCCCTTTCAATGTACCAAAAAATGCTGACAAGGACAGGATAGTGCTACCATCACCATACAGATTACACAGATGCTCACATATGGCCTGACAGTGGTCTGAGGTTTGGGCCTAACACAGAAGGGGCCGTAGAAAGAGAAATGCAGAGTGGTCCAGTCTTGTGACAAATGTGGTTTGAAATACTATATAACTTTCCATCAACATCATGATAATCAACGCCTTGCTAGTAAATCATGAGGAGACAATCATGATGGAGTGATAATGGGTGATACTAACACCCTCTCAGCCTTGGCTTACTCAGATGGTAGACACAGTGGTTCAGTCTAAAATCTAATTTACACAACCATCCCCTGGTACCAAATGAACTCGATCAGCCATGGTGTGCCTTTGATTCTCATATGTTTACACACCAACTGGGAGGAGCAAACTTTTGATTCGATGACAATTATTATCTTGTTACAGCAGCAACTGCTGAAAGGTGGGATCTAAGTAAACAGTCAGATATTAAAACGAATACATTAGAAGCAGGAGGAATGGACAACAGTATTCCCTAATGGCCTCTTTCAGGATCCCTGGTTTAAAGAACATGACTAAGAGTTAAAGGTGTTTATCTTGACCTCAGAATTCTCCAGATCTGATCCAGGACCTGCAGAAATTGCTATACAAACTAGTCCGATCCATGGAAACCCTACCTCACAACTCATAGGACTTGGATTTGCTGCTAATGTCTTGGTGCAGTTACCACAGCACACCCTCAGAGGTCTTTTGAAGTTGAAGTTGAAGTTGAAGTTTATTGTCATGTGTACAGAGTACAGTGTACAGAGCACAATGAAATTCTTACTTGAAC
>JBBPDB010000039.1:1701998-1719498 GCA_037974465.1 Brachypetersius altus | reverse complement strand
CATTTTATTTTTAAGATTCTAAAAGATATGCAGTATTCCTTGTCAATGAGTAGATTCTCTTCAGTCTGAGAGATTTGCACTCATCTGCACCCTCTGTTTATCCTAAATTAGGATGATGGATCAGGGGAACAATGGCTTCTGGAATTGGGGCTTTTTCCAGCAGCCACCAAATTACATTTCTGCGGTAATCCATCCCACTCTGCTGCCCAGCATCCTCCTCCTGCCCTCCCCGTCCTTTCCAAGGTAATAGGAGACTTAAGGCAAGGAAAACAAATCTTTAAGGAACAGATTGGCATGTGGCTGTTGACCTGTCAAAGCATTCAGAAACGTGCCACAGGATTGAAACACTAAATCGGCATTAGAGGCTTTTGTTGGGCCTGTATCCTCCTGCCTGGACGCCAGGCCTTTATCAAAAAAAATGGTGGGGTAGGGAGGGTGAGAGCGTGGTTTTAACCCATGAAGACCCACCCCCCTCTCCCCTCTCTGGTTCACCACCACAAGATCAGTGTTTTCATCACGCAGTTTACAGCCAGTTTGTACCGCAGTCCTGTTGTTGACGTTGTAAGGAGTATGACTGAATGTAAAATGTAATGGTGGTACATTATGATTCATTAAAATTCATTAAAATGTCATTCTCTGAAACAGGAGTGCTCATATGTAGCACAAACACACAGGAGATTAATCTAATAGCTGCCCTCCAACAGGGGGCCCGCTGGCTAAAACAGGGGAAATAAACCCTTCTTATCAGATTAATTGCTACAACATTAAGCCATTAAAATCTTATCTCAGAGTAATCATTCACAGAGTCTTGGAATTCATTTGTGTCCCATCAAGGCAGCTAAATCCTGATTAGCAATGTTTCTCCCTACAGCACGGACGGCCGTTTTGCTCTTTGTCCTGTAACATAAGTAGCAGGTGGTTAATTTATATATATGATAGTCAAAAGGGAATTCGGAGACACTGAATGTCACAGGAATAACGATACAAAGTCCACATTTGAGCCATATAGTGGGGAATCTGTTCTTATCCAGGTGGGTGAAGTGACAGTCTGAGGGGTGACACAGCAGTATCACACATACATTAAAAGCATACAAAATCAAAACACACTAACCTCACCCCCACCTTGGCTTCTGCTTCACTCGAATCCGGCATGACAGCTTTTTTTTCCAGGGAAATCCATGAAGCTAAAGCTTAATGAGTTAACAAGAAACACTTTGTTTGCCAGCCAGACTTAAGAAGCTAATTTAGCCACATACCTTGGATTTAGTTTAGTATGCGACGCGGTCTGCCACGCCGTCTTTGGTTTAAATTGAACATGCATGGGATACATTCTCTAGGTTAAGCACACTGGTCTATGCCAAGACATGATCCAGCATTTGGTAGTTTTAGTTTAAAAGCTCAACAGTTATCCGACCACCCAGGCATTTGAACCTACCAGCAACAAAGAGGTTATGGTGGGGTGCACTGAGGAAAATCATCTAGAATCAACTTTATTGATCCCAGAGCTCATGTGACGACTGCACAGACACACAGAGACAACAATTAAATGTAAAGTCTAAATAAAAACGGCAGAAATTCTCTGTACACCAACTGCTGGGTCACTAATACAATAGATAAATAACAACATAAGTGATTTACACAAATAGTGGTTTGGAGTTCTCTATACCAAGTATATTGTTGTATGTAATACAGATCAGCAGTGGATTAAGTAATATTGACAGATCACATGGTAAAACTATTGCACAGATTAATAAGATATTGCTCATGTTGATCATCTTTCCGCACCCAATAAGACAACTGCACATGCCATAGAACATGGTAGACTTTTGCACATAATAAAAGGATAAAACTGCATATAATGAGAACCCATCACGCTGAGTAGCAGCAGATGAAGTAAAATGTCCAAAAGGAAAGGGGTGGGCCCTTTTTAAAGAAATAAGCATTTAAAGAGACAATACCTTTTGGACTAATAAAGTGTAAGAACTAGTGAATGTAGATGATCATGTCTGGAAATGTTATGTTATGTCTGAGGAATTTCAGTCTTAGATCATCTCACCTATCAAGAGAGATGATCTAAGCATGTTTTGTTTTTTATTGGCTGACAATGCCATTACACCAGGCAACCAAAATTAGTTTCATTACATTTTGTAGAGTTTCTTTTATAATCTCGGTGCTGATTTCGGTGGTAATGTTTATTTTCATGTAGCTTCAAGGGTTTAGTTAGAAAGATCATTTTTAGAATAAACTAAACTTGGCGGCTCGGCTGACTGTCTTTTGTTCCACTTATACCTTTTTTGTTGTTTGTTTGTTGTACATGTAGATAACAGGGTTGCCAACACACGCATCGGTGGGACTCATATGAAAATAATAGTAGTATTATAACAACCTTATAAGGGAAGATATACATGAACCTTTTTTCTGATTTTCTGAATCAGCAAAACTTGCCTAAGAAACATCAACAATTGCAATGAAACAGACCTTTCATAAAAAAGTGTTGCCCAGTGTTATAGTAAATGCTTAATATGCACCAAGCCACCATGACACACACACACATACCATGACAGGTGTCCTTTACTGTTTAAAAACTACTATTATTATCTATTGTCTTGTTGAGCAGGGCTACTAAGCCGGGCCTATATATATTGGATGTGTGCTTGTTTTAGTCTATATATGTACACACACACAACTACTGCCGTTCAGAGTCTAATATTGGTGTTAAAATTTTAAATATGAATCTAAAGTGTTAATGTCTGGAATGTATTCATTTATTTGTTTACTTGTCAACCATTCTGTACATTCTTTGCATTTTCTTGTAATCGCACAAGATGGTGATGGCAAATCCATGAATATGAGTAATCTCTGTCATCAGTGCAGTTTGTGTACTCTGACCATCCTCCACACTGGAATCTTTGACCCTGACCCTAATCCCTGACTTAGGGCCAGATTTAGTGAAGATGGAATATTAAAATGGTGAGTGTTCGCAATCACACTAAACCCTCATCTGCTGATTGATTAGCAGGCTTTGAGAAAGTGGAGCAATTTTACATATGCTTTAGTTTAAGCCAAGGCCACGGTTACAAAGTGTCCCAAAGTTTTCCTCCTGCAAAAGTTCACGAGGACTTTAAAAGTTAGAGCAGCTTATTCTACCTACATGTAGTTAATTCATCTATAAAGGGTGTTCCTGTTTATTTGGGCCACAGTCTTACTGATTTCTTAGCTTTCTTCCATAGGTTGTTGTTTTTTATCCATATGTTTGTCTGGGATGTTCTGTATGGTTTAGACCATGAGGTTTAGAATCTTTATAATAGTAAAGAAAAATGTCTTTGGTTATTATTTGACTCCGATTGTGTATCTCCCACATGAAGGATTTTTAAAACTACTCAAAAAACACCTCAAAACTATCTTAAGCAATGTAACCATTTCATGCAGTAACTATCAATCCATGAGGGAGACTTCAGAGACAATAAACTCTGGTTTGGTCTGATTCCATTCAAAACCACTCTGAACAGTTCTGACTGTTTCTCAAGAATGGAGCATCTCATATCAAACCACTCAGAGTGAAATGATGAAAAACTAGCTGAATTTCTCTTTAACAGTGAAATGTTTTGAAGGTCTTCTGTATGTGTGTATGTATGTATGTATTCTGTATGTATTCTACCTTTATTACAAGATCTCACTTTATTACACTTTATTACAAGATCTCACCAGGCAATTATCACGCATTTCTTCCTTTTTCAGATGAGTTGTTTGTATATATACAAAATGGTGTGACAATTCTTGTTGATGACGCAAAAAATGTTGGGTTTTCATCCCAAACATCTAACCTTTTAACATTAAAACTGGCAGAAAAAATATAAAAATATAATTATTTCACATCACTCTAAGTCAGTTTGGGGAACACAGGCTATGGAAAACATTTTATATATGAAACACCGCACTGTGACAAACCAAGTGACACTGAATTCTGGAAAAAATGTTAAAGTTGGACTAATCATTTTCTTACTGCTCTCTTACTAAAATATTGAACACAAGTCAATTCAATTTGGTTCAGTTTTATTTATACACTACTTTTTACATCCGATGTTGGCACAAAGCAGCTTTACAGGGCTGAGCATCTAGTGAGCAAACCAACCCCACACATTTACCCTTAAAAGAATGGTTCTGTAGGAAAAACACTCAGCTGATTGACAAGCCTTTACAAGCTCTATAGGTTTTTTTTCCACATTTGCATGTAATTGACAGAACTGTCTACTGAAAGGTCCTTAACAGGCAATGAAAGGTGCTCCTCCATGGAATCGCTTCAAAGAACCCTTTGGGTGAAGGGCTGGAAGATCAAAAAGAAGTTTGGGCAAACATAACCAGTTGAGACACACTTTCAACGTTCAACATATTTGTCCCTGTTCCTCACACTCACATGATGCAGCGGGGGCTCTTTCAGATGCGTTCAAGTGTCACAGGCTAACAGTGAGCTCCACGATAAAGGCCTGGACCATTTTGCTCATCCAATCTCAGGCTAGATGTCGAGATTGCTCGGGAAAAAGTCACTTGATTTACTCTTTTATCTTTCAAGTAAATGGCAAGAAGCTCTTCTGGCATGTTTGAGTCATAGCGCGCTCTACAACATGTGGATTTTTCAGGTCATATGCATACAAAGGGCGGTTTGTGTGAAGAGCTGTTACATCACGATAAGGGAACGCACACATACTCGGATACACACATGCCATCATAAAGGCACTGATGTGGCATTGTGTTACCTGCATGGCTTTGATGTGAGATTGCTTTCACAGGCTGGAGAGCAGGTAACCAAAACAAGGCACTAGACACCTTTTCCAGCACATGCAGTCCGACTGTGAGGAGCTTTGTCCATTGTGAGCGCCTCTGAGGCACACAATCGAACACTTTGTGATGGAACGATTGATACAGAGAAATTTAATCACTTTCGCTGGCTGGTGCTTTTAACTGTATCTGTGGCAGCATTGAGTGCAGTGGGACAGGCTAACAATGGAGAGCTCTGTGGACAGAGGGGTTAGCAGCACCGAGGCCCAGACATCAGATACCTGCCTTTGCATTATAGTTCGCTCCAGGACACGATCTGCCTCTGAGAAGACATCAATTTAGCAGATCGGAGGGCTAAGTGCTGCAGTCAGGTGAAATAAAGGCAGTATTATTGCATGAAGTATCACTCTGATTGCTCTTTAACTACAAGTCAAACCCTGTATTTACTTCAGCCATGGCTTGGAACACTGAAAAGATGACCTTATAGGCTCAAAAAACACCACATGGCTTCATTTGCTCTTTTAAAGGTTAATGTTTTTTTTGCTTAAAAGTAGTTTAGAACCTTTGCTATGTTAAAAAGGCTCTTCATGTAATTTACAAACAGGTTTTAGGGAAGCAAAATGGGTTCTCTGTGTCTTCTAAAGGTTCCCGAATTGTTCTTGGCTAAGATGCATGGTTCTATAAAAAACAAGGCATATAATATATATATCTTCAATTTTCTCAAAAAGTTCTTAATATTAGCATATATATACTTGAAAAAGGGGTTCCTGGCTTGAATGGCATCTTCAGTTCAGTTTTTCATTGGGTATAGGCCAACTGAATCATGTGGAGGTGCTTTAATTGTTTAAAAGATTCTTCACACTCTCATATATCTGTTACTGAAATGGTTCCCTAGTGAACCAACCATTGTTCTTCTACGGCCTCTCAGGGTTTTTAAATGCTTTTTAATGTGTCTTGGTGGTTCTTTGAAAAACCTGTGCATATGGTATGGAACCTTTACATGAATCTAAAAAATATTACAGTTCTTTAGACTTTAACAATGTCATTCACAGACAAACGTTCTTAAAAATAAAGGTTCCTAAATGGTTTGTAACTTGAGTGCAGGAAATTCCTGTATGTGGTACAGAATATATGCAGGTTCTCTATGAATTTGAAAAGGTTATTCTCACGCAGATATACAACTTACATATTGAAAGTAAGTCTTCTATGGCCTCTAAAAGTACTAATGTCATTTTGGATGTTCTATGGAAACCCTGTATTTGTTGTAGAACATTTGTATTAAGGCTTTTAGATTTGAAAAGTTTTCCCCACTCACACATACACTCGTAAAAAAAAAAAGGGTAGAATCCTTTTTTATAAGTGTTCTTTGGAGTGATGCAATAGATAAGCAATAAACATTTTAGAACTATTTTTGTGAAGGAGCTGTGAAGAATGTGTCGGGCCACTGGAATTTCATGTGATCCCACTTCCAAGAAGGGCCCACACACAGTAAATCACACACTCCTGGATTGTTGAAAAGTGGTTCAATTGGGTGCATCCCAATTCAAGAAGAAGAGAGATAGCACTGAACAACATTCATACACCAGCACCAGCAGTCGGGGGGAGATAAGCAATATAAGAAGTGGCCTTCAACCATGCATGGCAGAAAATGATGATGTCATTATCACTTAAACTTTAATTACATTGCTTCCCCTTTGTGTATCTCCATCCTGACTTCTAGTTATATTAGCACAATGAGAGATAATAGTATTGGGAAGAGTATTTTTCAGGGTTTGTGAAGTGACCCACATAGAGTCCTGACCTCAACCCCATCCAGCACCTTTGGAATAAACTGAAACGGAGATTGTGATCCAGACCTTCTCGTCTGACCATCAGTGCATGACCTTATAAATGCTCTACAGAATTCCCACAGAAACTCCAAAACTCTTGTGGAAAGCCTTCCAAGAAGAGTGGAAGCTATTAGAGCTTCAAAAGGGGGACCAACTATATATTAAAGATTTGAATGCAATAACATTAAAGTCCCTGTTGGTGTAATGGTCAGGTGTCCCAATACATTATATCCATATACAGTGTTTATGCAACTGCTCCTTACCATCATGGGATATTTATTGACATTTGTGGGTAGTTATAACACAGGTCAACAGGTAAGTTTATGTGGGTTTTGTATGCTGATTTCATGCTGATTTTAAAGCTAGTTCTATTGAGTGATAGTTGGTCTAATTAGCATATAATGATCATATGATGAGTGTTTTTGAAGAAACAGTGGTAGCTGACTGAAACTGATCATTATATCTATACCACAGTGTGACCTGTCTGACTTCACACTGACAATATTGAAACAGTTACTTGATTGGTGCTGTACTTTAATAAAGTTTGCAAATCTAATATTACTCATAATTCAAACAGTGTATGTGACTGAAAGCAGATCTGAAATCAGCATGAAAAACTGGTTTAGAAAAGTGTGTTGTGGTTTCTGATCATTACGTGTGTTATTGGTCTAATGAATCTTACTTTCACAACAATCAAATCCTCTAGTTAATAATACGCATGAAATAACATCCTACTTCTTTTCATTTGTTTTTATACACTTTATTCACTGAAAAGTAAATATAACAAATTTAAGTGAAATAACAAATTTAAATGTAAATGAATTCAAATGCAATTCCTTAAGCCTGGACCATTTTGCATTTCAGTGTAACAAGTTATGCATGAATTTCTCTCCTTACTAATCGATTGAGACGTACAGTGAATGAATATGTGATAATATCCTGTAAAACTCTTCTTTTACAGTAAAAAAAAAACCAACATTTCTTTCTTTTTTGTTCACTACATTGCAAGGGGCTGAACCTCAGTTCCTGCATTTCAAAGGCCCTGTCCAGCATCCCTTCTTGGCTTAACTCCCACAGTGGACCCCCATTGACTCTTCAGCCCTGTTAATGGTAATAAAATCTTTTACATTTCCTCGCATGGCTGTTAAAGTTTACTGCGCCCTGCCCTTTCAAAGCCGCTGCATGTCCATTACTGCTGTAAAAGGTCCAGGCTTTCTCTCCTGACTCACTCCCCTTCTACAGTTACCCCTAATCCCTTACTCAAAAAAGAAAAAAAAACACTATTATCATATAGAGCTTAAAGAGTGGAGCAGGTTTTGGCTTTTCATATTGTGATATCCGATAGGCGAGGAGCTTTTAAGGGGAAAGAAAAGTGTAGAGTTTATTTTTTGCCCAGTTGCCTTTGGGCTGCGTAGTCGGAGGCTCCTTTGACATTCGAGAGCGGTGCCAAACGTTAAACATTTAGCAGTTCTTTAGGTGTTTACTTTGCGCCGCTGTCAGGGGGTCCCAGCTCCCTCCCACTCTGCGCATGCTGGGGTTTTGTTTTGGCCCATGACAGCGTGTCAAGACGCCTCTACAGGACAGGCAGTTCCCCGCGCCCACCACTAAAGAAAAAAGAGCAAAAGGCAAAGCTCCACATAAGCCATGCCACACATTTACGAATGCCTTCAAACATTTATCAGGAGGTTTTTTTTTCTTCTGTAGACAAGAGTTTTAACCCACACATGCCTCCATTACTCAGAATAAATGTGCCAGAAAGGATTTGGGGTGGATAAGTAGGAGAACCACTTTTATTTGTCTAAAGAACCTTTACACTTGATTTGGGTGGTCCATTGTAGGTGCTTTGTAAATGCTCACTTTGGCTCCAGTTATTTTTCAGTAAGCTGTAACTGAGTCTAAGCTGAAAAGAAAATATGATATTAAACCTTAACCCAAAACTTAAACCTCATCCTGATTGTAAATGTCAGCCATATACAAGATTTAGTTTGTTAACCGTCAAAGCCTCTATATCATCTATAGGGGACCATCAAATGTATCTCATATTTGTCATTTTGTCATGATATATCGGGAACCAAACGTGGCTCTTCTTAGACACGGCACGATACCACTTTTTTGTGTCTGATACCGATACTGTAAATTTGGATATCACCCGATACGATACAAATCTGATACTCACTGATAGTCTTTTTTAAACAGAAAACCAAAAATAATGCTTTCAAAAAATGTCTGAATATATTTTGTACACCTTCACACAAATACAAAACTCATAACTGTGATATAATAAGGGAGAAACTTTACACAGAGAACATGGTATATTAAGATTTCCCCTATGGGGTGGCGTTTGCAGCTTTTTTCATCATTTAGGGCAATTTTCACACAATTTAGAGCTAAACATTTAGAGCTAAACGTGATAAAAAGAACTAAATGTTGTGCTCTAAATGTAAATGTTGCAACTGGCAACTAAGCCATAATTCAGTGCACTGAAAGTACCTGGATAGTGCACTGAAAACGACCAGAAAACGCAGTGCGGAACGATGGACACTATGCGCACTAAACAGACACCGTTTTGACCACGTGGCGAGCGGGGCTTTCAACAAGTTTTTGAGTTGAATAATGGCGGGAAACAGTGAAATGCAAGCCCAGACAGAGGCAACTGGTTGGTATAAATGTAAGTAACATTAATAAAATTATTTTACTGATGTATACTGCAGTATAACCGCAGACTGGAGAATCGTGAGCAAATGTTAGTCCGTCACTTCTGCTAAGTGCAAATGTCAGTGTTCCATTTTGGGCAGAACTGACCCACAGCAGTGTGCACTACAGATGGATGTAGCGCACACTACGCACTACATTTCAGTGCACTCAAGTAAGCGTGCAATTTCGGACACACCCTAAATGTGGGATTTTAATGTATCACTTTTACAAATGGCGAGATATGCTTATTGGCCACGCCCCGTGACTACAATTGGCTGTTACTTAGCAGGGGGTGGGACGGCGTGCTGTGATATGCCCTCACCAACATGGAGGATTTGCCTTAAGTGACCTTAAATATATCTTGCACTCAGTGAGACCTTGCCAACGACCCCTCATTTGCCATAATAGCCCCAGGAGAAAAGGAGTTATACCGTTCACCTCGCTCTGGTGTCCCATTACTTTTGTCTGAGGTGAACGGTATAACTTTTTTCCCAGGGGTACAGGGGTCTTTGGAAAGGTTTCATCAAGCCCTTTCTAACTGTGAAGTTTCACGTAGATTGATTGTTGCCCCACCTAGAAAAGCTGCAAGCACGTTCTGTGGGGTAATAAAGCCAAGACTGCCGAATGTATTGGGACACCTCACCCTGGTGTCCCAATACATTCGGCAGTCTTGGCTTTTTCTTCTAAGAGACAGAAGTAACTCCTGTAACTGGCAAGTCTCACACACAACAGAAACTCTTATCACGTGATGCATCTTCTCACGTTATGCACATCACAAATCACGTTATGGGTGCTGTAATTATTTTCTGTATTTTTTAACAGATTGGATTTCCTATCCAGTAATTTAGGTCAGGATCAGACCAATACCGATACAGAATATCGGATCGGTGCATCTCTATTTCTTCTATGGTATCGCTAATATGGTTTTATGGTTTAAAGTTCAGACTTTAATTCCCTGTGTTTAAAAGCTTAATATTTAAGAGCAAACATGTCAAGGATGATGTTTCAAGACTGTGTGCGACCTTGAGCTATAATATTTCATGCAAATTTACAAATATGTTGTGCTTACTAACAAAAATGTGGCACTGATTTAGAATCTGTTGAAATTCTCAGCTTTTTTAAATTATGAGGGAAATATAATTCATTTGTTATCGCAACCAGTAACTGGGATTCCAGGTAATTTGATTTATGCGACCAGATGTGATTTTGCTACAAGAATACATCTCTGGGCTTGATAAAGTTTGGGTTCTAGATAAGACAAAAGCCCGCCGTTATCCCCATACTCTGATCTCCACCTTTACAAAGGGTTTTAACTTCACACTTTTGTTTGTTCCTGCCTATGCATTATTTTTTACCATTGCTTCAAAGGTGTCTCAACCAGTCAGATTTTAGAGCCAGAACTATATTTTTTATTTTAAAAAATTCAATACATTTCGCGGAAATAGTAGACATGGATGCTGAGAGGAAAGTGTGTGAAGGTGCTCGATATTATGCAGTGAATGAATAAAGTGTGTAACATTCTCCATGTCTTTCCCCTATTTTTTGGCTTTTCCTTGTTTTCTGGTCTATGTAGTTGTTTACATTCTCCATGTGCATTTGTTTATTAGTCAGTTCCATGTGAGTATGTTTTGGTCTTAGCCCCGCCCCCTTGTTATCCTGGTCACCTGTGTCTAGATTCTGTCTCCGCCCTTCTCAGGTGTTTCCTTAATTATCAATACTCTTGTTTGTGATAAGCCCTTTTAAGACGCTGCTCTTGTTCTGGTCATTTCTAGTTGTGTTGGTTACGTGTTTTTTTTAAAAAAAACCTGTTTATGTTCCCCTTTGTTTCTGTGGTCTTCCTGTTCATGTTATTATTCCTTTCATTTACTCTGGGTTCCACATTTTTCTTTGCGTTTTTGTTACTTGTTCTTTAACATTAAACTTTTTGGATTCTGCGATAACATTACAATTACAAAGTGCAGCATTGGTAGATGCCCAGTCCGGCGCCTTGGTCAGGTTAGGGGGTCTCAGTCAAAGTGCTAATCAGCTTTATTAGTTCCACTAAACCCAATTTGTGAGCAGACTGGGAGGATCAGACATGCCAGCTGCCATCACTGGGTGCTCCTCACCGCAGGATTGTGTATCATAGAGCTGTAAAGAAGGAACAATGTTCAAAATCAGTTTATTCTATTATACAGTTGCCCTGTAGACATTTGCACCATGGAGCTAATTCCTCTCAAGAGATGCTGTGTGACTCACACTGTGCTCAGTTGCATGATCAAGGTTCATAGTCCAGGCTCATTTAACAGTTAATGAGGTTCATTTAAATTCAAACACAACAGCCCTTCCCTCAGTTACACACCCCTGCATTCAGGATGCATTCATTGAATGGGACTCTAATCTGCACCTTGTTTGTTTTTGTAGGACACTTAACAGGGGCTTCCACTGATTTTGATCAATTTCTCCATCAGTAAAACTGATGTAAACAAAGTCATTCTGAGGATTTTGCAATTGTTTGAGTCAGAATTGTGGTGTTGAGTGGGGATAGGAACCAGAAGTCCACTACGAATATGAGACCTGGTAGCCGAAGCATTCTTTAAGGCTTAAAACCTTTTTGGCAAAACCAGTTAAAGGTGGAGCTGTACATGCAGGGTGTTACTAGACAAAACTGAACCCAAAGAATGTTTTTATTTACATTTACTACTATTTTCCCATGATCAAAAACTTTTGTCAGCACGCTGGTGGTTTTGGATAGTTTATTAAATACAGATATTTATGTTCATATGGACATTATGACACCTGGTTCCTATCACCACCACTGTAATGTAATCCGGTAGTCCGGTTGTTTACTTGTGACTAAGGAATAAAAAGCTTGAAAATGTTTGAAATATCTGTGGAATTTCCCTTTCACCAGCCTAGTGTTGTGCCCTAACAGTTTTCCGGCAAGTCTGCTGTATAGTGCCATTTATAAATTGCATGGAAAAATGAAACAAATGTATTGAGTATATGTAACTGATAGAAATCAATCCGGGTCTGAGAAAACAGCTCATTGCTCTAGATCTAAAATCTTTACACTGGCTACAGAACAGATTTAAAAGGGCTGGTTCCAGTCCTGAATGGTTACATCTTAAATATATCTCTGAAACCCAGTTGGGCTGTTGGATCCCTGTACTCCCAGGAACCCACTGGAGCCCAACGTCCAATTTTAACATTGTGAATAAGCATTTAGGCAACATGCAACTATAAAAAACTACCAGTAAATCTTAGACAGACCCCAAATTAAGCAATTTTAGAATTTCTTTTAAATGGCTTTTTATTTCATATACTTCATCCTTTTTTCTAATGATATATTTTTATCCTATATTGGTATTCCTTCACATTGAATTGGCTTGAATGTTATTCTCTCCTGCCTATTGGTTTCACTCAAAACAAACAAGCTCATTTAGATATCCTGTCATTAGAGGGCCCATCTAATTAAAGCAAAAGGTAATTCCCCATTGTCTCTGCTGGTGGGTTTAATTATGGGGTGGAAATGGGTTAAGACCATATTACCAGTATTGATGTGGTGAATTAGTGATTTCGGATCAGACAGAACTTTGCAGTGTCACTCCTGTCACTTTCCTGAGCCACAGATTAAACAGACCTCCCTGGCTGGAAGGTGGTCTCAGACCTCAGAGCAGAAACGATGAAGTCTTGCATTTTTTGTGGACTGGTAACTATTTCAGTTTCAGGCATGGCCAGTCTCTGCCCAGCTAGGTCAGCCTCATCACAGGATGCTGTTTAGGATGATGAAGGGAAACATTTCATTTAAGTAGATTTCCTTCTTCAATATGTTTAATTCTGTCTAGATTTAAGATACACTTAAGTTGAAAAAATATAGTAGCTAAACAGTACTGGTGCCAAAAAGGTTTTCTTACAGGAACATAATAGAAGGACCTTCACTTCCATCAAGAAGAGGTTTCGTAAACAAACTGGATTCTTGACATTTAAAATAACCTAGAAACATGTTTCCCTAAGCATGTAGATTCAAGCTGACAGCCGTTCAGGAACCTTGGTAGATGACACAGTCAGAATACACAGTATACAAGCGATGCTTGCTGAGTTTTTTTTTAAAATTTTTTTTTTTTAAGGAACCGGATGTTTCATTAAGAAAAATAAATGCAAGAGAAGCACAAGTTCAAGGCAGAGTTCAATTCCTCCCCACCAAAAACCCCACTCTGCTACATGTTTTATTGCAACGCTGGACAGCCTTTCCATAATCAAAACCAAAGAGCGGGTGAACTTGCCCAGTTGATGAAAGACGAAAGCCTCTGATAACTGGCGCACAGCTTTAGTTCATTTCCCCTGCACACTTCCACGCACAGAGACGAAGTGAGCAGGCTGATGTATGGGATCAAGCAGATCCAATTTGTTGGCCACAGCAGCGCTGGACTGCAGCTGGGCTCGACAGCCTCTGTCCTGATTTAAGGACTCCTTTGCTAACTGCAACTCAGAGGGGGACAAGGCCTTTCTGACTGCAGTTGGGTCAGGGTGTTAGTTTCACACCAGCAAGACCCAAAAAGACATTAAGTGGCCAACCTGATGCTTACAGAAAAGGCTTCGTCAGTCATTTCAAAATATATTCTTTTATAACAAGGTGTGACAAGTTTAACAGATATTGTTGTAGCTTGTAGCTAATATTGTTCTGACGCGAACAGGGTGACATTTTACACACATGCAAAAAAATATATTATTTGAGAAATATAATAGGGTCTAAATATACCCCTCTATCCCAGTGGGCATATACAAGGTTGCTATAGGTTACAAGAAACCTATTTGGACTATTTTTGTTATTTTTCTTGTGGCAATCTCACTTCGCTACTATGGCAAGAACAAAGCAGACTGCCCACAAATCCACCACTGGTAAGGCACCCAGGAAGCAACTGGCCATGAAGGCTGCTCGCAGAAGCACTCTGGCCACCAGCGGCATGAAGAAACCTCACGGTTACAGGCCCTGCACTGTGGTTCTGAGAGAGATCCACTGTTACCAAAAATCCACGCAAGCCACCCTTCCAGCACATGTTGCGCGAGATCGCTCAGGATTTCAAGGCCGACCTCCGTTTCCAGAGCTCTGCCGTCACAGCCCTGCAGGAAGCCAGCGAGGCTTGGTGGGTCTGTTCGAGGACACAAACCTGTGCGCCATCCACGCTCTGTAAAGTGAGAGTTGTGTTGTTATTATTATTATTATTATTATTATAATGTGTTAACAGGTAGGGGAAAAATAGCAGATGGGGGAAGTACAGATACAAGGGCAGCTGGTGGCCTGGTGGTTAAGGAGTTTTCCCTGTGATCAAAAGGTTGTGGGTTTGAATCCCAAGACTGCTAGTGGCACCCTTGAGCAAGATAACCCATTCACCAAGTGAAGTATCCTGGCTGCCCACTACTTCACTTGGTGAATGGGTTAAATACAGAGAAGAATTTTGTGCTGTTCACACTGTGGTGTGTTCACCTATGACAGAATGGACACTTTACATGTAGTTCAGCTACGCTAGCTGTTTACAGCTGGCCACACTATACATGCACTGGTCTCTCTCCACATTGAAATTACTCTCTCACTTTCACTTTCTTTTTTGCGAGTTGTGTCTCTGTTCAGATATTTTAGTTGGTTGATGCTGTGCGGTGAGTTGATGACAGGAGACACAGTTGTCTTCTGCTTTTCTGCTTTTGCTGTTATTGTGTAAGAAAAGCAATAGTAACATTGGTGCTAACTGGCTACAAACTATATTACTGTTGCCTTACTTGGTCTTCAAACAACACGAAATACAGCTATTTTATTATGTTGTTTTTTTATATTTTGGGCTGTCCAGCAAAACAACATAGAGCAGGCTTCTGCATGCCACCCATTCATTTAGGAATTCTTGATTTTCTTGTGCCAGAGATTTTTTGAGAAAAAACCCAGTGTATAATAAAAGGACTTTTTATCAAATTGAGGGATCTTCTGTGAAGGCAGCACATTCATATTATCTCATAGCTTTTATTGGCACAAAACATTTCAGATGTCTGGTTCTCATCACCAACAATGAGAACAATTCCAGCAAAGTCTGAATCTTTAGACCAGAACATCTCACTTCAGACCCCTCAGAGTGGCTTTGTTTATGTCTTAACCACTGAAACATGCAAAAAATCAGAAATATCTGAGGACTTCCCTGAAGTAGCCTCCGAAAGCCTTGTTGAACCTCAGTGTTTTTGTATTTTCCAACCATCAACACGAGGGTAAGTGTTTAACTTCAGAGAGAATAAAAGCATAAATTTCTTGGTTCTTTGGCACTGAATGAAGCTAACACATCAGCACAACAGGTGACATACACTCAGACACACTCCATTTCTTCATTGACTCCATATCCAAGAGCAGTCCAGTTATTACCGGACACAATCTCTGCTTTTCTACACAATAATATCTTTCCTGTAAACGATCATAGTGTTAACAGCAGGTAGGGGGAAGTACAGGCTTACAGAGGGAGCGCTGAGACGTTGGCATTCCTCATTTAAAACCTGATAAGTTATTGATGTTGGCTACAAAGTCATTGTATATACTGTGGTATATACAAGGCAGCTTGACTGCTAGACTGGTCTTGTACAGCAATTACCCACAGAGCAGTTATTATTGTTTTAAAGTGACTGTTATAAAACAAAATGTTCCAGGAGCCGGGGATCAGTAACATGGGTGGGGGTTTGCAAGCATACCTAGAAGATGGCGCCACAGATGGCAGCCTCGGTACTGTGCCCTCTCATACTTCCTTTGTTTTTGTTTATTTTCTGGCGTTTGGTCACTGTATATCATTGTTTTATACACTTGTGCTTGAGAGACACCATCGACCAGAATCAAATTCCTTGTATGTGCTCACTCACATACTTGGCCAATAAACGCAATTCCTGAAAACCCAATAGGGTTAGAAGTACAGACGTGGACTACTTGAGCTCTGATGTACATCACTATGGATAAGAGCATCTGGTAGCAAATTAATGTAGTACTTAATTTAGTTTTAGGTTTTAGACACAGTTTAAGGTTATGGTTCAGCATTAGGATCAGGCTAGGAATATTAGCAAGTTGCATGTAAGCTAATTTAAAGATAAGCATGTATGAAGCATCTTCAGCGAGTGAATCAAATTCTGTATCAGTTCATTTAAAAAATCATATTAAACACTTTTACCCAGCTGCCTTTTCACAGGGGAAGATTTGCTAATAGGACAGAATGTTTCAATGCAGACAGACTTTTTTTTAAAGTGTTGCTCTGAACTAAAACCCTGTTTCATGTTTTTCTGTTTGTTTTATTCTTTGTATGTTTGGTTTTGTTTTGATCAGATGCAAACAGTGTCTCACTTCTTCCCTCACTTCTTCCTTCCCCTGGAAAGAATGCTGAAATGGATGCTGAGGTGAACTCTGCTAAAGATTGATAAGCCCAAGTTTAGCTTCAGCCTCAAGCACGCCTTTCCATTTAGAGCAAATTATCTGAGCATCTAGATCGTTACGCTCTCATCCGCTCAATCCAAATCCAGCATTCTTCTGTCACTGTGAGCGGAGTTCAGAGGCAAGATGCTTCCCACACACCTCACTCCAAAGAGCCAGCAATGTTACGGACAAGTTCAGGCCTGTCCTGTCATGCTGTTTGTGTCATATTTGACATGTGCAGCTATTTAACCACGAGGCACGTGGCACTGTCATGATTCAGGGTGCCATTTCATTGTCTCACAAATACGATCGGCACAGAAACTGCAAAGCCATGTAGTGAAGCACTCAGTAATGATTTAAGAGAAGATGATGTGCTAGAATTTAACACATTCTGTCTTGCATCTGATGCCCAAGTTCAAGGATTACATGTTTTGAAGGATGGAGACCTGAGTCGCAGTCAGTGGGTCGCAGTGGGAGTGGGAGCAGATAGCACTGATTTGCATTTCGTTGAGGGAAATAAGTATTTGAACCCTCTAACAAAAAAGACTTAATACTTAGTGGCAAAACCCTCGAGGCAGCTGGTAGCCTAGTGGTTAAGGCATTCGCCCCGTGATCAGAAAGTCCGGGTTCGATTCCTCTGAGGTACCCTGAGCAAGGTACCGTCCCCACACACTGCTCCCCGGGTGCTGTGTTCGTAGCTGCCCGCTGCTTCACTTGGTTAAATGCAGAGGAAGTATTTTGTGCTGTTCACACTGTGTGCTGTGGTGTGTTCACGTATGACCAGATTGTCACT
>JBBPDB010000039.1:1681729-1701898 GCA_037974465.1 Brachypetersius altus | reverse complement strand
AATGCAGAGAACGTATTTCGTGCTGTTCACACTGTGTGCTGTGGTGTGTTCACGTATGACCAGATTGTCACTTTCACATACCGACTAGTTCACCTTTAACTAAGTCTTAGACAGGCCAGTGTCTAATTAGGCTTCAGCCAGATGTTAAATGGATAACAGTAGCTCTAAGATTAACTGTAATGCAAAAAAGTCAAAGAAAAACATACTTTTTCTTTTTTTTGTGAAACTTTTGTGATGGATTGACCAAATTTCTTGATAGGGTTAAATAAAACATGGGACATTGTAAACATCCATCCTTAATCTATCCATTCATTAGCTTATTCTTTATCAGGGTTCTGGGGTTGATGGAGCCTATCCCAGGAGGATAGTCACCCATCATAGAGTAGATACACAGATAAACACATTCACAATTTAGCATCGCCTGACGTGCATGCCGTTGGACTGTGGGAGGAAACCGGAGAACCCAAGAAAAATCGGGAAAACATGCAGAAAGTATCAATCAAACCCAAGACCTTCTCACTGTGAAGCTTACCACTTACACACTACCGGTATCTCATAGGAATCATTATTATCACAGAGGCCTAATCACTTCTCCACCTATTTCCTGCCAATAAATGTTATTTACTAAACATATGAACACAGACCATCTTGGCTTGGTGGAAGAACAGAGTAAACCTCCCTTCCAATTTTTTTAGCGCATAAAAGTGTGATTTCTACCACCAAGCACCACCCCTGTCCACAAAAATCAGCCCCATTTCCCGCATTTGTCTAATGCACACCATATGGTCCAGCGCATATAAAAATGGCGGCAGGGAATGTGCTAAAGCCGAGGTTTCATTAGGCCTGGGCGCGCTGAGGGCGGAGGGGGGCCAAGTGTGTTTAAAGGACCAAAGGGGGGCCTCTTGGACTTTTTTTAGGTGCTGGTGCAGACAGGGGTGGAGGCAGAAGGTCTCTTGTTAATCGGAATTAGGCAATGGCAAGGGGCAGGGCAGCCGCTGTAGCACTCTAATCCCTGAGCGGGTCTTAATTGTATCTGCTCCAACAGCCCCTCACGCACTCAGCGGCCCACTCGTCCTTAGAGTGGCCACACTGATTAGGAGCAATGCATGAGTGAGTCACTGAGAGACAGAGAGAGAACAGAGAGAGAGAGAGAGAAAGAGGGAGAGAGAGAAACATTTGCATAATAAAAGCTGGATAAGTATCCCTGTTTGATCACTAATATCTAAGCTGTCAGGACTTTTCCCCTAAAGTTCAATCACAGATATTAGGGATGCACGGTATTATCGTTTGTTGCCTCTGCCCATTCAAGAACTATTTCATGCTGGAAAACTTGTTAAATGGGGCTAAAAGTAATTTGCATATTTGTCTTAAATGGCATAGTAACTAAGAATGTGACTGTTCTTGATACATAAAACTACACAAACATTTAAAAATGAACCTTGGCAAACAAAAACAACATTGTGGGAGCAAGACAACTGGGTCAGCGTGTCTCCAGAACAGCAGGTCTTTGGGTATTTCCTGGTATGCAGTGGTCAGTGCCTACCAAAAGTGGTCCAGTGAAGGACAACAGTGCTTGCATGTACAGGTTGGAAAAGCTAGAAGAAGACATAGAGTAGGACCCTAGTTAGTATAATGGATAGATTAATGGATGGAAAACAAGGGATAAATAACCTCTTTCGTTGACAAATGAAAATTGGTTTAAAAATCTGTCAATCTGTAAAATTCAGTAGCATGGAGCAGCAAAGGTACAAATCAGTTAGCTTGGTGCTAGCAGAGGTGGGTAATCCAGGTCTAAAGAGTAAAAATGCTGACTTCAGTAGTATCTATCTATCTGTCTGTCTGTCTGTCTGTCTGTCTGTCTATCTATCCATCCATCCATCCATTCATCTATGTGTATATGTCTATAGATATGTATGTATAGGGCTATAAATGCATATTAAAGATTTAAACCATTAATTAACCATTTTTTAACCTTCTATGAGAGCAGTGTTTTGTTAAGCGGTGCTGAATTAGAGAGTCAGGCCGTTTACGCTGGGACAAGTGCTAGCATTTGCCTTGTTTATTCAGGGACTTTAAAAGTCTTAGCCAGGATTGGTCCATTAATGACTTTCCCCCTCCACACCATTAAGATCACACTCACGTTCACGCAAGCCGTTAGTGCTAGCAGGACAGCAGGAAAGTAAAGCAGGATCAGGAGAAATTAGCTGATCGGATACTGTACATGTGTGCACGCGTTTGCCTGGGCCCAGACGGGACTGGGTGAATGCCAACAAGCACGTGTGCTAGCACATGTAGCTGCTTGTGTTAGCATGAGTTTGGTCTCACCTCCCATTCACCGCATGCTTAACCTCTTGAACCCTATTCTGTTATTAATCCTGATTATTCAGCAGCCTCTATGAATTGCTGTTAATTGCTATGAACTGAAAAGCACCACAGAGCGGAAATGTGGCTCACATACAGGATTTGAAGAGTTGTGTTCAATGTCCAAGCTAATATTCCAAACACGTGCAAATTAACCAAAAGTAACTGCAACCAAATGCAAACTAGGCCCACAGTGAGGAACTTTAATAAAGGCTGACCTTTTGAAGTGTATTTGTGCTTTATGATTGAGACGTCCTGCAATTCTGCAGGACAGGAGATGACTACCAGTTGTCTTTTCCTGGGATTATGTTGTAATAGGTATTTACTCTGGAAACGAACACTGTGGTGTACACTTCCTGTTAATTCATACCACTATGTTGTTGCTGGATGATCACTAGAGTCTAGACTTTGGTAGTGCTTTAATGAGATTCCTCCAGATTTACTGAAGCTAAGCCTGAGGCCAAAAGACCAGCACCTAGCTAAGCCATGTTCTCAGTAACGCTACGGTTCTATGTGTCCAGTCTATGTTTGCAACATAACACTGACATAAACATGTCACAGCGCATATCATATGACTTGTCTTTTTGTTCGGTGATATACCAGTGCAATGTTACTATTACTGTAAATTATCCTATACTGTAATTTTTGATGTCATGACGTCACATGCTAACTTTTGCTTTGTACTCTGGCTAGCCACCATGGCATCAAACAACACGATACATGTCATGGCAGTTACTAGTAACACAACACTGTTATACAACTGCACATAATCTTGCAAAAGCTTGATTTTTTTAATTTGCAGCACTTTTTTGAGGACAAATATTTAGGATCACTTCTTTACACACAACCCTGTTAGCCTTCTCACGGGGCATCCTGTGACGACCTCAGTCAGCGGCCGCTTAGAGGCTACAATGGTAATAAGGATGTGGGATTTCCCAGGCCAGATTAACAGATTATCAATAAGGGTTGTCGTTATGGATAAAGAAGTCTTGAGTTCATGTTCATGTTGTCAGACCACCCCCCCACCAAACACCCAATCCCCGCCCCCCCTGTTGTTTACAAATGGCTTTGCCCCTCGTGCCTGTTTGTGTTTGCTTTTTTTAAAAATAAAAGCTTATTCTTTTGAAAAGAGAAATCTGCAGTTGCGTCTCCTTCCTGGATGGGTACATACCACCCGTGACACATCCAAGTTTGGTCCAATATGTTCTGGGACCATGATGGCAGCAAAACCACCACAATACCTCACTTCATTTAGGGATTATTCCTCACATCTACCAACTTCTGGTGAATATTTTGAACTTATCTGACAATAACAATTGTCTCTAGTGAAATTAGTGTCAGATTTTAATGACTGGATTGTTTTCCTATTCAAACTACTCTTTTCACTGTAAAAACATACATTCCTTTTTCCATGAAATGTTCTGTTGTGTAGAATTTATTTGGTATTGCTTCCATGATATATATTCACTATAGGCACTCTATAGGCACTGTATCATTTATAAAGGCCTGCAAACATTTGTCTTATTTAATCTGACTACTTTAACCCATGTTGGTGGACGGTTTAATGATCATGTTGGTAGATGGGACTGATCTTTATCAGTACAATAGCTAAATGTGATCATTAAAATACGACAAACAGAGATTGTTTCTCAAAGGTTCTGAATGTTTTTTAGCTTGGAAGTGTGCCAGGATGTTATGCAAACCAAGAACATCTAGAACTCCCATAAACACAGGTTGTGTAAGAAGCGCAAGGAACCATCTCCTTTGGCTTGACATGCGGCGCCACTTGTCCCATCTATCCATTCCTCCAGCAAGGCAACACCTTAACATCAACACAGTGAGCGCTTTTCAAACGAATCGCCTAACCACCCACACGCACGCATGAAGACTGCTGCCCTGTTTACAGTCTCCACACTCTAATGCCCCAGTGTAGTTGCCAGTGTCATTAAAAATGATCTACTGACTGTGTCTGCAGGTATCAGTGTGTGTGTTCATGCGTGTGTGTGAAATGTAAAGCTCTGTTAAGTAGTAGTTGAGCCTTAGGCCTGCTGCCTGACCACCGCCTGTCCAGTTTAAGAGGTGCGACATGACAGGCAGCAAACAGGAATTCCTGCAGCTGTGTAGAGGAGAGGAGAGGAGAGGAGAGAGAACAGAGCAGAGAAAGGAAGGAGAAAGAAAAAAGGAAAGTGACGTAAAGAAAAAGAGAAGGTGGAGAAGTTCAACAGGACAACAGAAAAGAGAAGAAAAAAGAAAAGAAAAGAAAGGAAAAAGTGAGGTAAAGAAAAGAAAATAGGAAAAATCAAGAAAAGGGCAGGTGGAGAAGCGACGTTGCAAAAGAAAACAAATGAAAAAGTGAAGAAAACAAGAGAGAAGAGAAGAGAAGCATAAAAAGAAGAGAAGTATAAACTGAGGAAAAGAATTGAGGGAAGGGAATAGAAACAAAGAGAAGGGAGGGTAAGCATAGAGATCAGAAGATAAGCATAGCGAGGAGAGGATAAGAGAGGAGAAACATTAAGACCAGAGAATAGACTGAAGAGAAGAACTGAAAGAAAAAGGAAAAGATTAAGAGGAAAGAAGAGAAGAGCAGAGCAGACAAGAGCACAAAAGAGAAGAGAAGAGAAGAGGAGAGAAGAGAAGAGAAGAGAAGAGAAGAGAAGAGCACAAAAGAGAAGAGAAGAGAAAAGCAGAAAAGAGCAGAGAAGAGAAGAGAAAAGAAGAGAATAGCAGAAAAGAGAAGAGGAGAGAAGAGGAGAGAAGAGAAGAGAAAAGCAGAAAAGAGAAGAGAAGAGAAGGGAAAGGTAGAATAGAAAAGAAAACAACGAAACAGAAAAGATGCTTACAAAACAGAGGAGAAAAGAATGAAGAGAATAAAAGAGAAAAGACACAAGAAGCGAAGAACAGCTAATGTGTGTGACCTAACATGTCAGCCCCTGTTTAATCAATCAACCCATGGCATCTTTGAACCACCAAGCTACATTCTGTGGTCAGAAGAGGCTCCAGCAGATCAGAAGAGATCAGAATGTGGCTTGGCTTAGAGTGGAAAGGAGAAGAGCGGGAGGCTTTTCCTGGTTCTTTATTCAGCACTCTCACCCACCGTGTTTATAAAGCAGATGTTCAGCAGAGCAGTCAGAATCCCCAACATTCTTATCTCTCCCATTCAAATCCCACACAGAGCGCTGTGTGCTGAGTGCAGTGGGGCTGGCTATCAGCATGCTCCCCTCGCTCCCTTTAAAGGCTATACAGGGGAAACAATCCGTTACTCTAGTGTCAACATTATGACAGACTTGCCTGTATGCCTTAACATGAGTGTGCGGCCACGCACCTCGCCGCTTTCGGACAGTTCCCATGCCTTCGCGGCTCCTATTCGTAGATCTTTTCCTGATGACTGGACCGTGGAAAATGAATAGAGAACCACAGACATGCAAACAAACATCTCTCGAGAAGCGTGCGGCAGCAACAGCACCCTCTTACCCCCCCACCCCCCAACCTCTCCCCGCCTCTGCTTTACGGGCAGTCCCTCTTGGAGAATGCAAACACAGTAGGGCCAGGAAGAGGTGATCCAGGGTCAAGAGCGGGTCAGCGGGACTGGAAGGAAGGCCGAGTGTCAGCAATTTATTGAGGCTGTGGAATTTCAGATGCTCTATCTCGCGGGGGGGACGTTCCACAAAATACATCAGCAACGGCATCTGTCTTAAAAGGGACCTGGCTATCATCACCTCACTCAGAGAGTGTACACATTCGCACACGCGCACACACACATGCATGACAACAGGCATCCATTAGAGGAGCTGAACTTGAGGCCAATATGTGCAGATCCCTGTGTGCTTGTGTGTGTGTGTGTGTGTGTGTGTGTGTGTGTGAAGGTGAGGGGTCAAGGGGTGGTAGAGTGGGCCAAAGAAGGGCCAGAGATGCCCTGATAACCTCCAGCTGTGTGTGTGTGTGTTCATGTGTGTGTGTTTTGTTTGTTTTTGTACTTTTTAGGACAAATAGTGTCCTGACTTAGTAGGAATCACACACATACACACACACACACACACACACACACACACACACGCACACACGCACACACACACATGCATATATGTATACAGGGCATCATTATTAAAAATATATACATGGCCATAACATGTACGGCACATTATTACTATTATGTGAGTGCGTACTTTTGTATTCGTAATAGACATGAGGTATTATTATATGTAGGTTCTTACGTATCAATGCTGTCAAGTACAGATGTTTACAGCGTCTGAAACCACCAGCTGCCCTTTACATTATGCATTATTTGTCTCAATGACTGGCCTAATAGAACTACAATCATACATTTTTGCTATACCACACAATACAGCTTAATTTGATACATATGGAACATATGTAATGTCCTGACATAGTATGTGTGTGTGTGTGTGTGTGTGTGTGTGTGTGTGTGTGTGTGTGTGTGTGTGAAAGAGCTGCTATAGGCCTGATTCCCCTCCGATACGGCTGCATGCCCAAGGTCAGCCCTATCCAGTTTCACACAGTGCACTATCAACCCCCAAAACACACACACACTCCCACACACCCACTCACCCTCATTGCAGACTTGGACATGGACTTGAGAATGGCCTTGTGATGGGCACTGACACTGGACAGAGTCCGTTAGCATGCTAAGGAAAGCAGACAAACTCACCAAAATAGCAACCCAGTGACTTCTACACTTTCTAAATTCCCTGTACTTGCCCAAAAGCTTTTATGCGGCTATTTTACAAATGTGTGTTACTCAAACCTGAAATATGCTAATCATCCTCCCAACAACAAACAGCGCACTCAGACCAAGAGAAGACCATGACCAAGTGAAGAATGTTCTGTATCTGGGAACAAGACGTTTCCTTTTGAAATAAAGATAAGCAATGCTGTTTTTCGCCCCGTTTTGGACTGCTATCAGGAAGACAAATGAGTAGCCCTTCCGTCTCAATCTAAAGCCTGGGCTATTACACTTAAACGTGACCTTTCTAGGGGCCCCTCCTTCCTGAGGAATGAGGAATGCCAAATGAGTTCTCATACAAGCCAGCAATACAAACAAAATAGCCAACACAGTGGACCACAGGCATGTTAAATATGACACAACACAAAGAAAAGAACACGGAGGGAAGCTGCTTAAGCAGAGGCATGACGTCATAGTGTCTTTGGGGCGGCGGAGAGGGCCGGGAGTTTCTGTGACTCAGAGAAAACCACCTCTTTTGTGGCATTTCAGAGCATGTGAAAACACGGGGGTGCCTCTTGTCATCGAGCGCATCCATCTGAACGGCAGAAAGAAAGAAAAGCGTGCAGCATCTGCGATACGACTTCAAAGCAGCATGAGGGAGGGCAGAAAGGGGCCGGTTCCACTCTCAAGTTAAGGGTGGGGGGTGCGGGGACAAAGGGGAACCTGCTGACCTTGGCCATGAGTTCCGTTCACACACAACACGAGCACTACGAACAAAACACAGAGTCTGTTCGTTTTGGGATTTGTGATAATTGGTTCGTGGTAAATGGCCGGTCAATTACCAAACGTGGGCCAAAGCAAAGACTGTTGTTTTGGTGTAAATTATTATACACTGTTGAAAATGAACCTTTTATTAAACAGTTCTCTTCACAGTCCTTTTTAGACTGGATCTGTTCACCAGGCAGAAGCCTGGAATTCTCACATTCTTCCAAGTAGTGATTTTCTATCAAACTCGTCATACATGGACATGTCCCTTAGAACACAAGCTGCACAGATACATGCCGGAAGCCCCACAAATGGTAAATTATCATCATATAGCAAAACAACTGTTTATATGGAAGGTCCCCCCAGCTTGTGTTGATGCTGGAGGTATCAGACGTCATTCTGAGCTTTGTTTGGTGTTCCAATGTCACGCCGAACCAAAATGATTGTCATTTTAAAACATAGTAATAACCACCAGGGAGGTTTTAAAAGTAGTGTCACACAAAAAAAATCCCCAACTTTCTTTTATTTTAGATCTTTAGATCTTTATTTTAGCTAAAAACCACAAGATCTTTGAACCGGGACAACTTTCAAAATAGTCTCCGCCCACAACTGGGTGGGGAAAGCCCGCAGAGGGAGGGGGGTCTGGAGAGCGGCCGAGTAAACACCACTCATGGTCATCATTTCTTTGTTGATGTGTAAACAGTGGGGTCAAAAAGTCTGTTACAACTAGTGAAAATGCTTCAGTGTTCTTTTGTAGTTTACTACGATTTTACCAGTTGTATTATCAGCAGAACTTGTGAAAAATAGGATCTTTAACATTTCAACACAAGTTATAGAGTTGTACTCAAGCTGACATTGCCTCCACACCTGAGAGTCTTCAGAACGCGGTACAGCGGAATGGAATAAGACCTTTACTTAAAACACTGTTAACACTTGACCCCTACATAAGTCTTTAATGACAGATACATTCATGTTTATGAAGCTTTGACAAGTGTCACTGGTCATAAAGGCTGCATTAGTTATGCCAGAAGGTGCAGCAGTTGTAAACACTTATTGGGAAAAACCTTAATAAATGTCTGTGTGGGTTACTGTCAGTCGCCTTTAAAGGCTTATTTACATGTCCTGTAGCCTTGTGAACTATGAAGATTTGACCAAAAATCTAACCTTTTTGTGCAACATTTCTAGCATAATCAATGTTACAAAGTAGTTTTAAATACAGAATTTTAAATACTTATTCGAGTCATAACCTTTCTGTATTTTTCAAAGACCCTTATGCTCATGCACTCCCAGTGTACAGAGGATGGAGACCTTCCATCATCCAGACCAATGTTTTACCACTTAATTATAATAAAAAATAATTATACTGTACAAAATACTGTAGTGTGAACCTTTTTTCATTCATTTTCATTCATTTTCCTTTGAAGTGTGCCTTTGAGGTGCACTGAAGAAGAGCCAGTTACAGAATGGTGAAGTGTGAGGGGGGATTAGAAGAGGGTTGATTTTAGCTTGTGTGTCAGTTCAGGGTATCTACAACTGAGACTAACAAACACAAGAAAATCTCTGGTCTTAACCTACTAGAATATACTTTTCACTCTCTGGTAATCTGACCTGTCCAGGGTGTCTCTCCGCTTTTTGCCCTCTAATCGCTGGGAGAGGCTCCAGCATCCCCACAACCCTGACTGGGGAGCTCAGATAATGGATGGATGGATGAATGATGGTAAACTTCATGTGCTTCCTCCTATTGTAACATAACTGAACACCTCAAAGCGCTTGGAGGAGACCACTAACTTCTAATTCTGTTGCGTCAGCTAACAAATGCTCATGGTAACTAGCTGATGGGGGAGAGGGAGATCCATCATTCTGACAGAGAGAGAGCGAGGCTAGTTCTGCTTTTTTAAGAATCCCAACCACAAATGGCTGCAGAAACGTTGGTGACTGAACCCATGACCTCCCATTTATAGGGCCACACAGGAGCCTGTTTCTTAATTCACCACTCACTGTTTGAGAAATGAAATTTTCTACAGAACTAAAGGTTTTTGTTTTAAAAACTACCATTAAACATAGTACAGTTCCAATATGTGTTCTATAATGTGTTTGTTTACCACTAACTGAATATGAGTTTTTAATCAAAACGCAATAAATCTGTTTGACTGTGTTGCACAAGCCCACTGCCAGGGCGCTTGCCCCCAGTGCAAAACAAGAGACAATAGCTGTGTACAGACTGGGGTTCTGCTGAATTTGTGTTAATGAAAAGGTGGGTGAACTGTCTGCAGGGTCGAACAGGAAACCGCTTGATCTTCTGTGTCTGTGTGAACAAATGTCTGAATGTCTGGAGAAAGTATGTAGAGCTGTCTAGACCGGATAGCCTCCTTCTCTCTTATTCCGTCTCTCTCAGTCGTGCGCAGTGAGGACAGCGCAGTATGTTAGAGATGTTGCCTTCTGGTGTGTGTATATGTTTGTGTGTGTGTGTATGTGTGTGTGTGTGTGTGTGTAGGACACTGCCAAAAGGAGCTCAGTCCAGTGTCCAGTCTGCAGTCATTAAGTGTGTGAAGAAGTTAAGAGATCAGCGAGGTGCCGGCTGTGTGTGGATCCTGTTCCGCTCTGTTCTCTGGAGATGGCGATTTTTATCAGTGTTAAATCCTGTGGAAAACTTTCCCTCCATCCCTGCAGAATCACTTTTTCGGCAGAAATGCTATTTCAGGCCAGTTCTGCTCTCCATCAGCTGATAGTGTGTAAATCTGAGCAAAGGAGGGCGGCTTGTTGACTTAATGCTACAGTGATTTCCTCTATTACTGCCTTTGTGTCACACTTAATAGTAAATTATCATTTTCTTCAAACACACTTCAGGACAAACAACACCTGAACTTTTATAAACACAATACAGTTGTTTTTCCAAACTGACCACTCAATAACAACCTACTGGCTCTGTGTCAAACATTTAAGCAAATGTAGATGATATAATAGTATCAGTCAGAGTAGACATACCAAGGTTTGATTATTGTCAGCCATGTTGAATCTAAACATCACAGGACCTTGCAATGTAAAGTAAGCATAAAGATCTCATCAATGCTACATTCAAATGAAATTCCATGAGAAGTGACTAAACAATATATTTAAGATATTTCAGTGTAACAAAACCATTTTTAAGGCTCAGGGACACATGTGACAGTCATTTTCTCCAAATAGAGAAAACTGAGCATCTTCCCAGAAGTGGCAACTCTACCAAAATTTCTCCAAGAGCACAATCCTGATGACTCTTCTGGGAATTCACATGCAGACAAACATCCAAACAAATCACTCACCACAGACTGGATCAGTATTCCACCATTTAATGATCTCCAATCTTTTTATAGTAATGACCTGAGGACTGATAAATTAAGAGTGAAACATTTGGGAGACGGGGCTCCTCTTATATCCGGTGCAGCACAAGATCATCACATCACAGAACTGAAGCCAGAGCTCTCCCCTCTTCTATAGCAATATAGTCTTTTCTCATACTGCGACCATATGCTGAAAGCGTGGTCTGCTGACCACTACTGTTTCTCTTGATGTTGAGAGAGACGCTTGTCCACATTACCACATAGTAACAAATGTAACATTTCTAGAGGAACTACGACTAAAGACTCCTGTTGTTGAACTACGGCTGTTTTCCTACATAGTGAGATACCCAGGACTTGCACTGGAGATCAAAATGTGATTTTTTGTCATCTGACCTATTGCACAGTAGACCTATACCATCTTAAAAAATTAAACCAATGGGAGGGTTCAGTGAGCAATTTCACAGCTAAAAAATAGGTTTGGACAACCTTCCACTGGGCATTTTAACCCTATTGATCCAAAACTGAAAAATGCAATAGGAAAGTGACGCCATTACTTGCTTTGAACACGAACATGATTTTATTGAATAAAAATGACCTAAAATTCACTGATCATTTTTTAGCTCCCAGAAACCTTTTGGCCTTCTCTGAAGGACTTAAAGCTCCTGAGATGTTTTCTCTGGTGATGCGGAACTGCCTCATAAGACCCCTGTATGCAGCAGGCTTACCGCAGAACTATATCTAGCAGGAATGCTTGGCATGTGGTGTGTGGTGTGCACAGATGTGGTGGATACTGGGTTTGAGGGTAATTGCTGATTCCTTCCAACCTGTTACGAGTGCTGTGCGCTGGCCCATACTGAACTGTCCCAGTGGAGGCTGGCTCTAATAGAGAAGGTGTGAAAGCCATCAGTGGAGGAGCGGTGGGGTTGAGGTGAGAGAGATGAATGTTGATTAGGAAAGTTGTGTTTTTTTTTATTTTGTGGGTTTTTTTTCAAGCAGTGGCCTCAGAGGCCTGCTCCTCCGGAGCGTGAGAGGGGGGAGGACAAAAGCGGGAGCGGTGCACGGGACGTCCCGAGCGCTCTCATCTTTCTCTCTCCTCACCTCCCTCCCTTCTCACGTTCCTCCGCCAGCAGTTTCACAGCTCGCACAAAAGAGACGCAATGCCATTGATCTTAGACCGCCACAAATGGTGCCAAGCCAACAAAGAGGCAACTGAAATATCAGCGGCCAGGCCACAGTGTGTGCGTGCATGTGCAGGTCTACATGTGTGACGTTTCTGGGTGAGATGAATTTGACGGATGGATAGTGGAAGCACGTGAAGTCCCATCACACCCACATAATTCCTCGCGGATGATAAATAAGAGGGAAGACCTTTTGCTCATCGTTTAGTGGGGCGACACGAATTGAAGTGTAGAAATATGAGATTGTTGGTAACAGGGAAGCAGAAGAAAAAATGGAAGACATAAAACATTGCCTTAGACAGCAAAGAAGTATCTAAGTATGTGAACTAAATACTATTGACTAAATACAAATAAAAATGAGAAAATTCCAAAAATGTCTGTAATTATAAAACTTGGTTGGAAGAAGGCAGGGCTGGTTCCTGAACTTTAGCCATCACCTGGATTTGTGTTCCTCTGTTAGTAGCACCTGATTTAATATAATAAAGTAAAACTGACTGACTGATAATTTTCATATTAAGCTTTCCATTTTTGCAATGCAGTTACAATTATTTTCTGAATATCTTAATTCACTAACATAAGTTGGCTAAAAATAAACTTTGAAGTGAAGTTACTAAACTATTATTATCTACAGAGCCAAACTACAGTTGTAGAAAAACAAATCTGAGTGATCCTGGACATGTTTTGTTGATTTAAATACACAATTATTGTCTAAGAATATATAACACAAAATGGCAAAAGCTTCAAAAATGAACCAAACATGTTTATTCATTGTAAAAAAAACCCAACAACACATATAATTTATTATATGTAATATATAATGTTTATATGATATAAAATATAATTTTTTGTTTTATTTTGGTTTTTTTATATAAGAAATACTACCTAGAAAATAGTTTATCAGGTTCTAGTTGTTCAAAGGTTTGAAATCAGTGTCTCTGATATCAAACCAGTTCTGTTGCAGGTGAACAGGTAAATAAAAACGATTCTAATATGAATGCACTGACTGGCTCAGATATTGTAGAAAAGCAAGTCTAGATTGTTGCATTATTTGTGGTTTTCATTTTACTTGCTTCCAGACAGTTTGTGTCCCGGATGTGGATTAAGCACAGTCCTGGACTACATAGCATTCTGAACAGACATTTTACTGAAGCTGAAAGCTTCCTGAAAGCATCAAAACAGAGTTCCTAGCTAGTATCACACTGATCACCCTCCCTGTCTTTCAATATGATCTTAACACCAAGGTGGTTTGAGGAAATCGGCCTGTACAATCAAAAAATTAGTTGGAATGCATTGAATCTGTAAAATATAATGTTACTTATGATGAACAGAACTGCAGAAGAATCTAAAATGAAGAAGCTGCATAACATTGAGAATGAAGTTCTAAGTAAATGTCCAAAATGCTTCAGACTTTAGAAAAAGTGAGAATCCTGACTAAAACCAGGGCGGCACAGAATTTATTTATCTTTTTATTTTTAATTTATCTTTTCCGCATGAGTAAAGAATCTTACACCAACACTGTTTTACCAGCTTACTTTTGGCAGTAATTATGTTGATGTAAGCTTTGATGCTGTTTAATGAGAGTGGCTAGCTGAATTATTATCCTTTTACGAGTGTAAACAAGCTTAACAATCCAGTATATGTGGTCACTTTAAGTGTACAGAGAACTGGATAAAATGAGAAAAATATGTCCATATAAAAAAGGATATTGTTATTTTTACCAAACACAGTACATTTTCATTAAATGTACTGGCTTTTTTTTTTACAGTGTAGCTGTTGACATGAGGTATAAGAAAAAGCTTTTAAAGGACCTTAACATAAGTTAAAAGTTCTATGAATGTTTTTTAGTGCTACTGTACATCCAAATCAACAACTATTTAGGACTTATTGCAATTCATAAATGAAGAAGCAAACCCTCGTAGTGGAGTGTGTTTCCATTCTGGATCAGTGAGCTCTAACCCCACACTGAGAATGAGACAGCCTCAGACACACTGATGCTTCTATTTCAGTGAGTCCTGCTGAAGGTCGAGGCTGCACTGCTTCCTATAAACCCACACATGGCTGCCCTCACCACATGAAGCAATTCATAAACTCCTCATAAACCAGTGAGTGTGAAAGTAATATAGAGTGCACTAAAACCCTGTGGCAGCTTTAAAGGAGAGCTGCATTTTAGAAGTTAAAACAAAACTCAGTACTTTGCCTCTACATAAAATAGTTGAAAAGTTTGGAATCAGTGTGACTGATATCACACCAGTCCTGTTGCAGATGAACACTGATTAAGTTTGATAAATGGAATGACTGGATCAGATATTGTGGAAAAGCGAGTATAGATTGTTGCCTCAGGTATAGCATTAACCCTTTATAAGGTCTTCAGTTTTAGCTTAAACACAAATTATTATTTTTTCAAACTGAGATTCATTGGCCATGGCTCATTTTCTGTGAGGAACATAAATATTTAAATAAATAAATAAATAAATAAATAAATGAGCATTTCTATTCATTAATGTGATTTAACAAAGGGTACAAATTAAGCATGTATTGTTTAAATTACTTGCAAATGGAATGAAGTAAAAATCTGCTGAGAATTTTAACAAAAAATATGTTGAATTAAAAGCCCCAAAATGCAAGGGGTCCACCAGACCCCTCGAACAAAATTGTGTAGATGAAACAAAACTTAAGACTAGGGAAGATAAAGAGAGCAGACACCACAGCGTCTCCTCTGTTTAACCTAGGCTTTGTTGCTTACATCATTTTTTAAAAAATTGTTTGCCTCACTATCATCTGCGTTAATAATCTATGACTCTTCTGAACATTGCGACTAAAGCTTCACACGTTTTTTCCTGTGATAGCACCGTTTTCATGCTATCAACAGTTGACAGTCACATCAACAGTTTTGAATTATGAGTAATATTAGATTTTCAATAGACAGGTGCACACTGTGGCATAGATATAATGATCAGTGTCAGTCAGCTACTACTGTTTCTTCAAAAACACTCAGCATATGATTATTATATGATCATTATACCAACTATCATGCAGTATAGAACTAGCTTCATCCCAAGAACTAAACACAGATTTGAAAACAGCATGAAAACACTGCAAAACCCACATAAACTTATCTCTGATTATTTTGACCTGTTAACCTGTGTAATGGACACGAGCCTGTGCAGAAAAACGAGGAAAAATGTGTTTGAAACAGACTACTAAAGGGAGCACACCACCCAGTCCTGCCCAGTCCTGCTTGCAAAATGCCCATTCCATTCATAACAAGCTGGTCAACATCAAGTGCCCAGGTCAAAGTGACATGCAAAACTGCAACATCCTGTGTTTCATGGATATCATGCTGTTTGGGGTGTTGGTGGCATAGTGGGTAGGACACGTGCCTTTTGGCCATGATTTAATTTGGGTTCGAATCCTACCTTCAGCACAACTACTGGGTTCCTGAGCAAAACCAGGGAGACTGTAGTAAGGGAATGGAGGTCGCCCCTGGATAAAAGTGCCTGCTAAATGCCGTAATTGGGAATGTTTAAAGAGAAGCACCAACAGCCTTTTGGCTCCACCTACTTTGACGTTAGCCACCACCGAAACAGCCGTGACATTAGCTTTGCTAGTTAGTGCATCAGATTACAATAAAATTAATAATTTTATTATTAAAAGCCACCCGTTCACATATCAGCAGAAGATGTATCTATTTCAGAAAAAAGTTCACCTCCTATGAGAAGCGCTGTCCTATTTAATGCTATTGTAATTATGAACTGAATTTACTATAGGATTCTGACCCACTGTGCTGTAGTGGGTAGCACCGTAGCCTCACTCCTCCAGGGTTGGGGGTTTGAATCCAGGTCCTGGTCTTGTGTATGTGGAGTTTGCACGTTCTACTGGTGATGGCATGGGTTTCCCCCTATTGGCCGTAGGTGTAAGTGTGTGAGTGAATGCTCCTGTTCGTCCAGTCTCAAACACCTAACAGTCCTGTGTTGCCCTTTTCTACCTTCCTTGCGAGTCACAATTTCCATTTCTATTTCACCACAGGCAGACGGGGACATTGCTCTGACCACATTACGTAACACCAACAAACACCCCGCCGAACACCAGACACAGCGCTCATCGTGACTGGCGACTTTAATAAGGCAAGTCTCACAGTTTGTATAACACACCACATTTTTAAACACATCATCAAGGAGTGGAAACACATAGGATCACGGTTACGCCGTGTTCAAAACCAGCCACTTCTCTTGGCTTTTGTTAAGGCTGACCACGTCGCCATCTTCCTCATTCTGAAATATAAACAAAGGCTAAGGCAGGAAGTCCTGGTATTGAGGGAGGGCCGACGCTGGTCTGCTCAATCAGAGGCCTCAATTTAAGACGTGCTGAGAGACGTTTACTGAGACAGATGAGCGTGTTCACAGAAATGGTGCCGTTTTTTATATGCAAGCAGAGAAACAATACAAATGCACCTCCAGCACCCAAACTTTTAATATGGGCATCCTTTTAACAAGGTTGCAGTCCTCTGCTCTCTTCCCTATGCATCTTTTGCATCACGTCTCATGTCATTCTTCACGGTGGTTGGCCTGATCAGCAACAACAAGATAAAGTGAAGGACAACAACTCAAGTCAAGCTTATTTATAAAGCACATTATTATATAGAAAAGTTTTTCAAAGTGCTCTACAGGAATGGAATAAAAAATTACATTGAAAAAAGAATAAAAGTAATAAAAGAATAAAAGAAAATCAATAAAAGAAGATTTTACTGGAAGTGCAGATATTTGAAAGAAGGTAGAAAAGAATAGGAAAGTTTTTGCTGCTTCTTAAAACTCCAGTTTTGACATTGATGGGCAGTTTATTCCTAAAAGTGACTAAACACCATTTCAGCAGAGAGGCAGAGCATCCAGTACACGTCACTCAGCATCTGTGTGACCAAGGCGGAGAACGTAAGCAGCTACAGATACCTTGGGGTCTCTAAGGATCTGACATAATCTACACACATTACACTCTGGTGCAGAAGTTCAGATTTAAGGTCTAAGTCTCTAAGTTCTCTTGAAGGCATCACTGTTTGGTTTGACATCTGCAAATCTCTAGTTCTCCACAGACTTCTCCAGTGTGCAGAATGCATAACTGCCCTGCCTTCAGGACCTCTACCAGATCATTAAGGACTCACCAACTCAACCACAAACTGTTTCAATGGCTGCCCTCCAGCAAGAGTCTCCACTCCATCAAGACTGAGAGGCTGAGAGAGCTTCTTCCCCCTAGCCTTCCAAACCAACTCCAAACCACTGAATCTAAGAAAACAAATGCGCTAACCCATCTCTTAAACAATGTTTTAGTTTGCTAAGGGTGTTGAAGATAATAAGGCTGACTTTTTATTATAGAATTAGCAAATACACAAAATGTGATCAAATATTTTTCATGCTAATGGCACAAAGATTTTAAGGATGTTCTAAGGATTGTTTATATGTATTCGTTTAATGAGTAAACTGCTTTCAGTCAATTATTTGGTTAATATGTAAACTGATTGTTGTTAGAGGCACATGTAAAGTCAGTGGGAGACAAATTTCACTCATTAAATGTTCCCACTAGCAACGACTGGAAGCTTTTGCCTCTGTAATTCTGTAATTAGCTGATGCACCTCAGTAAGAATGCAGTCAGTTAAATAATTGTAGGTAGGCTTGTTTACGTGGTTTCTTACTCTGTGTGAAAAACTGTTGGAAAAAGAAGCTGCCAAACTTCACTCTTCAAAGTAGGTGCTAGTACTGTTTCTTTAAACTATGCAATACAAAGACCTATGGTGCCAAAGACCCTGTTTACACCCGACCATTTCATGCAGCCAGTATCTGGACAGTGACCCGAAAAGATTTTAACCGCATGCGTTTAAATTCGCTTCTCTGGCCAATCAGATTGAAATGTGATTTCTATGTAGCGAATGATATGCAAATCAGCGTGTATGCCTTTGTTGTGCCTGGTTGTACTGGTAATATTTAAAAGAAAGCACCATTCACTGCAGACAGTGTTTACAAGATGTTTACATTCCACATGCATTAAAACACAATGTATTGAAGCCAGGCAGTGAATAACGATGAAACGAGGTAAAGATTAACCAAACAGGAGCTTTATTTAAACCAACAAGCTATTCCAAACACAAAACTCTGAAAAACTCAGAGAACAAACTTCCATCAGGGGAATTGGAAAGCAGCGATGTCCACAGAGCAGTCGGTGGGTGTTCTCTTGGGAGTCTTGCGGTTTTGGGATGGCCTCTGGCTCGCGAATGTGGCTTGGAGAGACAGATGCATTTACACCGCTATAACTGCATCTATACTGCATCTCCCTAAGTGCTTTGAATGTTCAGACGTTCTAAATGCACAGACAGAGACAGAAAGAGAGGGAGAGCGAGAGAGAGACAGAGACAGAGAGAGAGAGACAGAGAGAGAGACAGAGAGAGATAGAGTTGGAGAGAGAAAGAGAGACAGAGAGAGAGAGAGAGAGCGACAGAGGGAGATAGAGAGAGACAGAGAGAGAGACCTTAATAATCCTGGAGACACATGAAGTGACCAGGTGTAAATGGAGTTACAATGAACCAGAAAATACAGAAGGAAGTCTGTTTGAGAGCTTTAATTAAAATACAAACAGGCCTGTGGGTCTTTTTCCTGTTCCTCTGTGCTCAGGACAAGGCTCCTATGAGGATGTGTGAAACACGGTGCCACTCCTTTCTTTATAAGTTGACTGGCATGTGCGCCCTGAGGCCAGGGCTGTCCCCCTCTCGCTCTCTCCGGACCCTCCAGTGCTGCACAATGCGGAGGGTCATGGAGCCAGTCTCCCAGTCTGCGCTGGACGAATAAATCAGACATTTACCCAGGCGGGGGCCACAGCCTTTTGGGCAAAAGGGTGGAGGGAGGGTGGGTTGAATATGAGAGGCTGGGGTCAAGGGCCACAGCCCTTCATGTGTAGAAACACTTCACAAAGAGGCCCAGAGAGTTTGGCGCGTAATGGGCGGGGTGGGACAGGGTGCGTGTGTAGTAATTTATACACCTGTCACGGGTAAGTACGCCAGAGCAAGAGGTCAGGCTCCAATTTGTTTAGTCATAGGGGTCTTGAAAACTGCACGCTCTCTGGAGGAAAACAATGCCACCTATTTAGGAAAGCGCAGAGCGGGTTGCACCCCAGCTAGAGTCTACCTGTAGAGCTCTGGAGCCCAATGCATTCATAAGCCAGGATGGAGAGAGATGAATGGGTCAACGGGGTTATGGTCACTCAAAAAAAGTGTCCTACATGGTTCCTAATACTTTTAGGGTTTTTTATTTTGAAGTATAACTTTTACATCATGAAGGACCCCATATGTTACCTCTTCTGCATGATTTGCAACGTCCATCTATCATTTTTTTATGATTCGGTCTAGCAAAAATATTCATCATTTTCACTGCATCTTTCAGATATGCTTATGTGTAAAATATACCTGTAAATGACATCTGCTCTGATTGGCTGCTCTGTTTCGCAGTGAAAAAAAAAAAAAACAGTGCTGAAACACTCCTTATAACCTCAGTGTACCTTGGCAAGGGGTAAACTGGTGAATAGGCAGATATTTGTAAATGCACTGATTTTCATTACATCACACAGAATTAAAGAATTAAAGAATTAAAATGAGATTTGGTTTAAATATATCAATGGTTATGGGAAAAGAATAATACACTTTGAAAGTCTTACAATGTTTTCCGCATCAAACTCTAGTTCATGTGTACTTCATGTGCATGATATTTGCCCTTTAAGCATTAAAAAAGGTTTTCCACCTTCACACATGTCTGATTGATCAAACAACGTGTCACTTCTCGTCCTCTCAGGGCTTCGAGCACTGCTCGCCTTGAGCCTCCGCCGCTCAAAA
>JBBPDB010000039.1:1666511-1677734 GCA_037974465.1 Brachypetersius altus | reverse complement strand
ATATGTATATTTTATTTTATTATTAGACTTTTTTCACATTTTGCTTAACAATGTTTTTACAACTTCTGATGCTATTCCTCTGAATAGCTGGATCATTTCTATGGTATTTTTGAGGACCATGTTTTGAGGGCCCTGAGCATCCATTACATCCATCCCATTACAGTCATATTCCACATCGACCACTATTTAATTCCTTTTTCCTTTTTTTAATTACAGTTACGTGAAATCAGATGTGTCTGTTATTTTGCCCCCAGCAGAATAGCTACAGAACTGAATAATTGCATTAAATATGTAACTGCTATTTTACCTTCTATTTCCTTTATTAGTAAGAGTTTGAGCAGACAGGGGTTTTTATTCCTCTACATTCTGACACTTTTACATCACTAACACAACTCAGCTGGACATCTTTGAGCTGCCGAAAATCTGCTTAAAAGACAACAGCAGCTGACGCCACAGAGGTCAGTGGTCCTCATTTGATCTTAACAGACACTTTTTGGACAGTCTTTATCAAAGCGTGACAATTTAAACATCATATCACGGCTTCAAGATTAGATAAGGTCATAAAACAGCAGGGAAAGAACTTTTCCATGTAAATTATGATGAGAGAGTTGGGCCTCATCCCAAATCGCATGCTACCATACTAAACAGACCATTAGAAATGCAGCCAGTAGTGTAAGTTGTACAGAATTGTAAGTTTGTATTGCACCTTTGGTCATGTGACAGGGCAAAGCAGCTGGTAACAACGCTCAACACTCCTTATAACATCTCAGATGTCAGTGCTATTGACAAAATAACACACATTTATAGATTTACACTATTAATGTGTTGGCTATAGTTTAGACGAAGTTACTAACTAAGCGCAAAGGGTACTAAAATTAAATTCTGTTTCATTCTGAAGTGTCTTTGTTTTTACCTAAGAAAAAATATATACATAATAGCTCACAAAAGCAATGGCTGCATCCCAAACCTCCCACTCTTATACTTCACATACATGTCTAATGGCTGTGTACTATTTATTACACACTATTTAGTGTGAAAGTACTTAGTTTAGGGTGCAACTTTGCTGAATTCAAGTAGCTAATTAGGAGCTATATTTGACAACAATCGTGTTATTATTATTATTATTATTATTGTGATTATTGATATGATTATTATTATTATTATTATTATTATTATTATTATTATTTGTAAACTTGTACCTCAGCAAACTTTTAAACCCAAATGGTGGTAAATGAATACATACAAACATGCAAACATACACACATACATACATGCATACATAAATACACACACACACACGTATACATACAAACACATACACCAGAACAAACATACATGCATGTACACATAAATAAATAGAAATTGATTTTTAAAAAATAAATCAATCACATAAAAATAAATAATTAAATACATACATGCATAAATACATGCACACAAACATATACCACACACAAATATATGCATACATTAAAAAATAGATAGATAGAAAGAAGACGGCTCATGACTTTGTGAGGTGACCACACGCGTGTCCAGGCTCAGAAGTGGAGCAGTTGGTGGACTATCCTGTTACAGATAATGCTATTTCAGAGAACTCTATTTTCAGAAGTGATGCTGGAGGCGCTTTGTGCAAAAACTCACGCACTTTTGCATTAAAACGCTAGACGTTGAGAACAGTCTAGTGGAGCATCTAAGCATTTACTGCTCGTGTTCTGCTGAGTGTGAGAGTGTGGCTGTAAAACCAAATAAAAAACAGAGAGAGGGAGAGAAAAAGAGAGAGAAGTGAAGCGCGATGAAACTCCAAAAGTTTTTCTTCCCAGAGCCCGGCCCATCTGGAGCAGCAAATGGCTGAACCCACTGGGGAAGAGGGGGGGCGAGAGAGCGAGAGAGCGAGAGAGACTGAGAGCGAGAGCGAGACAGAGAGAGAGAGAGAGAGAGAGAGAGAGAGAGAGAGAGAGCTGAAATCAGATCAGCCCCCAGGATCTCTCAACGTTTCAGCGTCCACCGTGAAGACCACCAGTCCGAACTCTTGCTCCGAGGCTGCTTTACCCACATTTTCAAACGGCAGCGCCTCGATCCTCTGTGGCTGTGAAGTTCTGTCTCAGAGATGGCTCCAGAAAGTTAAGAAGAGTCTCTCCAACTTCGCTGCGGAGCTTCTCTAAGCCGCGACTCCCTCTCTCTCTCCCCGTCCTGCCAAAGTTTGGACCTGCTTCTCATGGATTCCGAGCGCGCCAACTTCTGCAGGATGTGTCTCCCGTGCTGCCTGGAGCCTCCAAGTTTCTTTTGAAGGAGAACCCGAGCCGTGTTTTTGGAGAAGACCTCACTGGGACGACAGGACACAGCACTGAGATCGCGCGAAGGTGAGCGTGTTAGATGTTTCATGCTCAGGCGGTCCCGTTTGTGCACGACCGCTGTTAGAAACTAGAGTTGTCAGAATGTACCCACACTTGTTTACACACAGAGAAACTGTCAGGTGGTCCCACGCTGTAGTGTGGAGGAAGGTAGAAGGGGGTTCTCCTTGGGAGCCCCTCTGAAACTTCACATTGGAATTTCAACCATTTCTCTTGTCCTGCAGCTTGATCCAGTACTGGACAGAATCAAGTGGTCAGAAAGGTGCAATTGCTCTAAACGTCCTCGTCCACAGATCTGAGAGTTTATGATGATCCTATAAATTGACCCGAGAGCATAAAAAGCTGTTGAAAGTTTAAATAGGGCAAGTTTATTTTCTGTGGTGGTTAGAAACCCCTTTTCTTCTCATTTTAATTGTCATACTTTCATAAGCACGTGTTAATAATGGTGCATAATTTAGGCTCATTAGACTGCATTAAAACAATGCAGCCAAAGTGAAGTATAAACCACGATGATTAAAGCCTAAGCGCCAGCTTTGAACTGTTATTGTATTGTATTGATATCAGGCTCAACAGGCTTTGCGCATTCAGTGCAATTTGTCAATAGGGAAACAGAGGCTAATTAAGTGGGCCCGGCGTAGGCTTAAAGTTTTCGGAGGCTGTTGAAAGTTGAAAGGCCTGATGTTTGCTCTCCAAACTGAAACATCGTCTCACTCTCAGTGGCTTTTCTCTCTCTCTCTCCCGCTTGGCTGTGGAGAGAATAAATCTCAGGGACCGGCCTGATCATGACCGTGTTGTGTTTTGTTGTGGGATCCATGCGTACAGTTGTTCCGTAAAGGTGGAGAATGGTGGGAAAAAAAGAGATAAAGAGAGGACGAAAAAAAAAAACCTCTGGACAATTCACGGGGACAGAACGAAAGTGAATTTAGCTGACAAGGAGGCAGAACAAGCAGGAAAAAGCTCTAATTGGCTCATTTAAAATCCTAGAGGAAGAGACGAAAAGAGTTGGTGGGAGTGATTTTTTTTTTTTTTTTATGTGAGGACCCGGTCACATCCATTAGCATAAGAAAAAAAGTTTTAGTGCATTTGCCATTGTCCGCTATGAAGAGTTCCAGCAGTCAGGCTGAAGAGGTTGAAAGGATGTAAAAGAACGACAGGCCATTCAGATCATTCAGGCCCGCTGGAGCTTGCGGTCATCGGCCTCCGAGCCGCATGACGGGCAATGCCCCCTTTCATCTCACCCGGAGCCTTTCCCCCTCCTCGGCCCAGCCTCCAGCGGCCGGCTCCTTTTCTTCTGGAGCCCATTGGTGGCAAATTTAATGAACCAAAATGCAGCGAAAGTAGTAGGGGGGGTGGGTGGCAAATAACAGCATTACCAGAGGAGCCTGGCATGCAGGAAGTGCAGCAATTGGAGCAGTGCGGGCGAAAATGTGCGTGAAGCTCCCCGCAGAGGAGATTCAGAAGTTTAGACAAAGCAGAGGCCGCCTGCTCCATCGCACAACAGCTCTCTACCCACTAATCCGCTGTTGCCGTTTGGCACAAGAGCCAGTCGGTCAAGGTTCCTCTTGCTGAAATAAAGTTGGAGATGTCAGGGGCACAAGCACAAGCACAAAAGTGTCACGAGACGTTCAGAAGAAAATATAGGTCTATTAGAGTAAGACCACGTCGATTTTCACAAGTATGATGTGCAAATAAAAGTTTTATTGAAGGTTTGAAATGATCAGGTGTTTCCAATTTCTGCCCATTTTCTAGCCTTTGAGGAATCATAAGTTCACACTATCATTTTATTTTACATTTCAGACAAAACGTCATCAAAATTGGAATTAATGAATACATTTTTATTTAGACAATATAACTGCAGGTATTTCTGTACATCTAACAGTGTGTTTGACCTTTGATGGACCTCTGCCTGTTAGGAGGAATGCTTACTATTATTCTGCGTTTATAATTAAAAAAAATGTCTAGTATCTGTTGTTATGGGGTGGACCGTTTAACAATTTGTCCTGGGGCGATTTTTGTGGCCGGCATTTCTCTCTCTCTCTGCCTCTCTCTCTCTCTTTCTCTCTCTGCCTCTCTCTCTCTCTTTCTGAGCACACTGTAATATGGACAGCATTTAAAAACACTGACCAACAGCGAGGGGCATATGAAATATTCAAAAAATGTATTAAATAAATATTAAATAACAATATAGTCACATATCCTCAGTTTTTGATAGAATTTTTTGTAATGTGGTAGTTTGTGATAGTGTTACATTTGTGTATATACATATTGTTAGCATGTAGATGCATATATATCGTTTTTTATTTTTGCCATATCATCCCCCATTTATGTTTTCTTGTTGTATTTTTTTTAACATTAAGCCAGATTATAATTTTAGTCAACACTTTAATGATTATTTCTAAACTTTTCAGTGATTATCCAGTCTGCCTCCTATCCTGCCCTTCCTGTTTTTTTCTGCTTCCCCCATATTTCTATTGAGTCATTGATCCTTGAGCTCAGGAAACCCTCTCTCTTTCTCTTTCCCTCTTTTTTTTTTTTTACTGAGCACAAAGGCCTTTCTCACTGGAGTATATGAAGTCGGTCCTCCTCCAATATGTGGAGGAATCCGAGGGGAGTTGACCTCTTGAGAAGTCTCTCCATTACGGCGTCTCAATGGAAGCGGTGACCCCTGGAAATCTGTGTTATGTTATACCGAGCTGATTTTGGGCAAATGGGCTCACAGACCTCTCGAGTTTCATTGATCCTCATACCCATATTGGCCTAATTATCTTCAGTCACTACAGCGTGGGTGAAGGAGGTTGCTTATTGGCTGAATGTTTAATGAAAAAATGTAGAATTATCAATAGTGGACAATAGTGCTGCATGGTAAATTGTCTGTACTGGTTTGTTGCTATTAGTTACAGATAAAAATCTTGGTTTTAGGAATTTTGCTTGTAATGGTGGGATGATCTGACAAAAAACTGGTAAGTTAGGATGGAAAAAAACAAGAATGCCAGTAGTTACACATAAAAACACATGAGGACAGTGATTTATTCAGCATTTCACACACTGCACTACATTACAGCTAATTAACCAGGACTGATTGTGCTGTCTGTAATAACACGTGCAGTTTGCTCCTTAAGCACTGACGATATCCATTAAATGCTCAGGAAAGCAAATTATGATGTAATGCTTAGGTTCCCGACCATGATCCCCCTTCACCCACCCTTTTTCTGCACCTTTCAGATCCAAGTAATCATCTAATTAACGAGCCGTTTCTGTGTTGAAGTGGGAAAGTATTGGTGGGGGGGCTCTAAGACCGGGCCTGAGAACACAGTCATATCAATTAATAAGAAAAACTGCAATGTGCCATTCTCTATGTGCTTCAGATCATTTTTAAGGGGAACGTTTTCATTTACAAATATATGGTTTCTGTCTGGTTAACGCCGAGAGCCGGGTTCCCTCTGGAACAATCGGAAGAGAACAGAACGGTCCAGTCTGGTGTTTATAGGGTGTGCTTGTGCATGTGGAGGGCCTTCATTCATTTTTTTTTATTAAAAAAAAAAACATGATATTGAATTTCTAAATGTATAAAAGTGATTGTTTTTTTAACCTGGCAGCACTATCTCCCATGCTAAGTGTTATTTCTATCTCTCCAAAGAGCAAACATGCATAATTGCCTCCATAAACCCAGACCGGCGGAACACTAATATTTTTGTTTTCTCGTCTGCTCTGAGAAATCTCTCCGCAAGTCTGGAGTGATTTGTCCTGGGGCGATTTTTGTGGCCGGCATTTCTCTCTCTCTCTGCCTCTCTCTCTCTGCCTCTCTCTCTCTCTCTCTTTCTCTCTCTGCCTCTCTCTCTCTGTGTCTCTCTCTCTCCGATGCTCTCTCTCTTTCTATCTCTGCCTCTCTCTCTTTCTCTCTCTGCCTCTCTCTCTTTCTCTCTCTGCCTCTCTCTCTCTCTGTCTCTCTCTCTCCCACGCTTGCTCTCTCTCTCTCTCTCTGCCTCTCTCTGCCTCTCTCTCTCTCTCTGCCTCTCTCTGCCTCTCTCTCTCTATCTCTCTCTCTCTCTGTTGAGGGGTACAGTACATAATTTCCAACCACAAGGGACCGCTCATCAAAGACACATAGATAAAGTCCATATGGGACACAGGATACCATGTAAGCACGCGAGACGAAGGCACCGAAAGGCACGCGTGAGTCAAGGTGAACGTTTGAGTTTGTGAAAGCAGTTCTTGTCAGGCTCAAACAGGAAAAGCTATGTAAAGTTATACTGAGAACCCTCATCACAACGTAATGTGTTTAAACCAAGTTGTCAGTTTTGTTATTACCAACGACAGCCCGTTATGTTATACGCCTGAACATGGGTGTATTACATTAAGTCACTCTAGGAATGCCTTGCAGAAGGTAGAGAATATCATGAAGAATTGGAAAAGGAAATGAAAAGCGATCTTCGAATTGAACGCAGCTCTATATAATGAACACGAAAGATGGCTTCGTGAGAGCAAACAGAGTGGGGGAGGAAGCTATGAGAAGTTTGTTCTTGTTTGGAGGAGGAAAGTTGACATGATCTTTGAACTGATTACTCTGGACTTCATTGTTGCTCTCTACTTGTATTTATGTGTCAGATTCCATCTCAAATCTGAGTCATTTAACATTTTTGACAGACTTTTTGTTTGTCTGATGCAAAACTGATCAACCTGGAACATCTTTCATGGTTTAATTCAAACATCATGACATTTTATTTATCAATAATTTAATAGAGCAGCCATGAAATCCATAAGTAGAGGTTTATAGTTTTACTTTAATTTCACACACTGCAGTGAATTGTCCTGTGAGTGAGCACTGATTGAGTGTGAAGGTTCTATGGGAGATGGAGGTTTTCCAAGTATTTGCAGAGCACCAAAACCAGAGAAGCATGGTTTTATTAACTTGCCTTTTGAAAATGATTTGCCTTGAAAATGTTGTAATATTGACTTTTATCAATGCTCTCTACTAATTTACTTTTTCAAGATAATTTATTGTGCTTGGGTCACACAATCCTCAACGGTGTCACGGGTGGGGCAGCTAAGCCCCAACCCGGAGCTACCTGGAAGCGCGCAGAAACGGGCAGACAGCCAGGAATCCATGCAGAGCCGTGTTTATTAATAAACAGAAACAGACAGGAAACTCAAGCGCTAGAAATCAGGCGATGGATACATAATGAATGGTGAACAAAAACAGGCTTAAATACACAACTAAATCAGACGTAGAACACAGACAGCTGGGAACTAATGAACACAGAAGACAGCTGACATGTGGCACGTGAACAAAACGGGCAGACATATCAAAATAAAAGACCCGGAACGTGAACAGAAAAAACAAAGAAAACAAGAACCAGAAAACCAACAAAAAAGCAGTGGCATTTACCAGGCACCGATCAGACCGTGACAAAACCAAGTAAAAAAAAAAAAACCAGGGTCCTTTAATTTTAAAATATTCCCCAACTTCTACGCTACCCCAACAAGTACATTTTCAACTGAAAAATATATCAGTTGCTTATATACTGTGCACCTGAACTTCATTCTGTGATGCATTTCTTTGTATCTTTTTCACTCGACTGTCCTCCACTTCACCCAGTCACCTCAGGCCTCTTCTCTCATTCCTTTGTGTTTTTCTCAGCGCTTCCCTGGCCTCAGAAACAAGGCCGAAACTTCCCAAATTCCTCCAAAGTGCATTTCACCAACACTTCAAGTACAACGTCTTCCTCTTATGTTCCCTCATAAACCCAAATACACAGTTCTCACCCCTCTTTGTCTCTGAAGCAGGCCTTGGAGACAGGCTGCTCTGTCTCATTCCATTGTAAAATGCTAAACCGATCCATCACACACTCGTAAGAGTGGTAGATCCCTGTCCTGGTCCCTGAAGCTAAAAGGATCCAGCCAGCATTTCATCTGGCTGCATAACCCGGAACACCAGAGTGTTTACACTGGGCTCCAAACAGTCATAGCACAGCATGTACACGACTGCGAGTAATTCTTCTTCGAGTAGAGTATGCCTGGTTTGGTTAGAATAAGCGATTAAAGTGTGATTACTAAAGAAATTCTTAATAAAATCTTAATCTTCTTTAGTCTAGTTTCTTTAGTTTTGTACTGGAGGCTTCAGTGAAGCTGGTACTATGGTTTATCTATAAGGCATACAGTGTCATACAATGTCAGAAACCACACAAGGAAGACTTGACAATTTCTTACCAAATTCAGTGTCAAATGCATGTGGCTTTAATAGTGCATCATTATTTATCATTGTTTTACAGATTTTGACCTCACAAGATGTTCTGTTCAGAAATTATAAAGGAGTTCTATTATGTATCAATTCCACTGACCCTTGAATTATTTCAAAGGAATTGATCTATAGCTGAATGATTTGCAGTTCACTGGGTCAAACAATTGCTTTCAGTTTTGTTTCTTTATCTGTACAATGTAAATACTGTATTGTAAACAGCGAATACTGCATTTGAATTGTATAGAGTGATTAAAAAATGTATATGAAGGTAACATTAACCTGTAGGTTACAGCCTAATGTATCTCATCTGCGAGTTACTTAATGGAAGGGGAAACACTGACCTCAGTGTGGTTCGAGGCAAGCGTGTGAAGATCTAGTCTTCGGTTTGCATGATGCCAATTAATTCGCTGCAAGGTTCTATTACTTATTCGTTTGGCTGACTGGCTATACGAGGGATATGGAGAGAAAATGTTATAAACATGATTTTCCACCGAACCGTCACTTTAAGCGTGACTATTAAGCAGCAATGAAGTTATAAACCCTGCTCTCCATCTGGCACCAGACGGAGGGAAGCATTTACTAGCTTATGTGTCAAATTAGAAGAGAATTACCATTCAATTCGCGCTGGCTTTAACCAGCATGGCTATCATAACAGGAAAGGAATAAACAGCGTGTGTGTGTATGTGTGTGTGTGAGGGCACTCAACTTTCTCAACCTTTAGATATTCTCTGGAATTTATTCCAGGATCTATTTTGTTCTTGGACTTTAAGTTAAATTTCGGGTTAAATTTCAGTCAGTGACGCAAACCACCTCCAAATCATCTGTTTTTACCTCTCATTGCACAGTCGCTCATCATTTTCCTGTAGATTCTGCAGCATTAATCCCTTTCACTTACCATATAGGTCATTTAGTGCATCTGTTTCTTTGATATCCCTCTTTACTCTGTTTATCATTGGTCAGGACCACCAGTGAGCAGGTATTATTTAGGTGGTAGATCCTCCTCAGCACAACAGTAACACTGATATGGTAGTGATAATGTTTGTGTATGTATGTGTAAGTGTGTGTGTGTGTGTGTGTGTGTGCGTGCGTGCGTGCGTGTGTAGGGTATTCAGAGATCACTGATGCACTAAAATATACTAATGAAGGACTAGAGGATGGCAAACACAAACTGTGCAGCTGAATTATTATATGTAAGGAGAACTGACAGGTTAGATGTGTCTAATAAAGGGACACACAGAATGATCCTGACCACTGGTGATCAGTTCCATCTGAATATAATGCAGAGAATGCAGAGAAACGGATGGACTACAGTCTGCAATTATTAACTGCACCTATACAGTTAGTAGAGCTGATAAAATAGACATTGGGGTAGATGTACCTAATAAAAGTCACTTACCTATCATATAAACCCCCAAACACTTTACAGAAGAAGAAAAAAGTCATATCTTATCTGACGCTCTGTTAATGTAAAACAATGTAAAGTTTAGGAGCAATTTTAAAATGATGTAAAAAAGAGAAAATGTTAAATTTGTGTTTTGGAAAAGTACAATGCAATTTTATTACGTGTCGCTATCACGCGTTACGCCCTTGGTATGGTGGGGGAACCCTGGTGCTCAGACTTACATACAAGGCGCGAATTTCATGACATCGCTGGTGTGAATCAACCACAATGATTTAACCCATTAAGAAGCCACTTACGGTAAATTAGGTGTTGTGGAGCAGGGGAATCACAAAAGACTGGGGTTACGAGCCCTGGTTTACAATACACACACACACACACACACACACGCGATCAGGAGATGAAAAGATACAGTGTTAAACGACCAGAGTGAACACATCTGTCCAACAGCTACATTCCACAGGTTGCACTGGGTCGACAGTCAATGACTCTCTGAAACATCTGGATTAATGAGGCACACACTGCACTTTCACTTGCGCTCAAACAAACAGCCTCTCGAATTCCACACACTCTCTGTCTTACCAGCAGTTACCGACGGACAGGACAGAGAGTTGTCAAATAAGAACCAATAAATGTCAATTCGCAACACTTCAACTGAAATAAACAAAAGAAATTGGATATCTTGAATAATATCAAAACTCTTGGGCCAAAGACAGAGTTACCCTTTAGTCTTGACTCCTATTAATGGCCTCTATGGCCTATTAATTAAAACCTGCTCAGTTTTATATTTTTGTCAGTTCTCTTTATAAGAAAAAGTGGCATTGCTTTCCAGTTGGGCAGCGTTCATAGGGCGACATAGCACCTACATAAGCCTTTAATAATTTTGTGGCAACTGACCTGTATTAGAACAAACCTACCAAATGGTAATGTAGGTTAATGTCAGTAGAGACAAAAGACTTATGTAGATATTAGGGGTGTAACAGTATACAGATGTCACGGTTCGGTACGTACCTCGGTTTTGGGATCACGGTTGGATACGGGTTCGGTACAACAGGAAGCAACAACAAATCCCCAGTGCTTGCTTTTTTCTTTTTATTTTTGAACAGGCAGTAGTAGGGGCGTAACGGTACAAAAAGGTCACGGTTTGTTTGTTTTGGTTTATTTTAAATAAACAGCAGTGTATTAACCAGTAAACACACGCTCTTGCTTATATTTTCATGTATGTGTAAGTGTTACGC
>JBBPDB010000039.1:1640574-1666411 GCA_037974465.1 Brachypetersius altus | reverse complement strand
AAAACACAAGACAGCTGTGAACCAAGGAGCACGTAAACAGAAAACAGCTGATAAACATAAGGCACGTGACACAAGCAAAACGGGCAGACATATCAAAAGAAAAGAACACAAACAGAAAAACGGGGTGAAAACAGAAAAGCAGCGGCATAATAACGGCCGCTGACCGAACCGTGACAAACGGCTTATTCGTGACATTAGCAGGGAATTGATTTCTAGTATATTAAAGCACTGAAACGTTCAAATTAAATCTAATACAGTTTTGAAATTGAACACTGATTGAGAAGCAACTTTTAACACGTGGATTCTGTTGTAGAAGCTTCAACCCAGCTTGATACTGTAAGCGTTAGAATGAGTGAACAAAATACAAAACCACATTGTGAGTCTGTAATATCTATGTCGCCCCCTCTGGCACAAATGGGAACTGTCCTAGATGTACTCAGTGTAACTCAAAAGAACAAGACACCCATAGTTTTGAATAATATGTAAAAATACATATTTATATACAATTTATCTCAATACTTTTTAAAATCTACCAACTCTAGTCATCATATTGCAAAAAAAGATTTTTATGATATTTTTAAAACTTATTGATCTCTTGATCTGACACGAATGAAGATTTGTCTGCATTATTAGGAACAGTTGGTCTGGATGCTCAAGAGTAAACAATTGCAGTTTGTAGGAGACGTTTGCATAATGTAGCCTTTGTGAAGGGCAAAAATATGATAACAGTTTTCCAGTGATATATTGTGCTGTTTCTCTTGGGGAATGAACTCCGACTCCTTTCCTTCAGTATTCAGCAGCTCAGTGAGTTTTAAATGAACAGTCAGAGCTCTTGGGGAAGGGCATCAACTGAGGCATGAGGAGAGGCCCTCATCAAGCGGAGACAATCAGGCATCAAGCACCATCTAATTATAGTGAATGAAATCAGAGAGGCCCTGTCTCATGAAAGGACATCACACACCAAGAGACGCAGAGAAATCAAAGGTCCGCTCGCCACCAGGGGCACCAGAAGCTCGCCTTGCTATGAAAAGTGATGGGTATCCATAGCACCTCTTGGCATGCTTTGATTCAGGACTTAATTAATTCCTGAAGGGATGGTGTAACCGGATGATCCACTTCGAAGTCTTAAAGAACTTTTGACAGCAGCAAGCTGCGGATTTGTACCCGGCAATACAAACGTATCATCATCGCTTTCACTCCAGATAGAATTGTACACATCTCAGACAAATATTTAATGGCAGAAAATACCCTGAGGACTAGATGGGGCTGGCTTTGCAGATTTACATGAGCCATGAATATTTAAGCATGCATAACAATTCCGGACATGGCATCCCAGCAGGGTTCGCATGTTCAAGTAGGGGTTGGGATATAGACCATCTAGACGCATTTACCCCTGTTGGTGTCATACAACAATACTGATGTTGAGCTTCAGCAGAAGTGATAGGTAACAAGAGTGTTAACAGTCAACAGATTCATTTCACTTTTCATCTAAAAAGTATTAAGATTCCTTTCTAGAATCTAGTTTCAAGTTCATGCTTAAAAGTACATACGGCTTCTTTTGGTGTAATTCTAAGAACAGCAGAGCTGGACAAAACACTTTAAGACATTCTTTTGACCAAAAGTAAGAGAACCCTTATGTCCCAGTAAAAGAACCATTATGGGTTCCCTAAAGAACCTTTCAATGGATGTTTTTAAAGGATCCACTTTTGTAAGTGCAAGATGCGAGTGCTATTTAAAGAATCGCCACATAGTTGAAAAAAGGCTTATACTGGTAAAGAACTAGGGCTGCACGATATTAGGAAAACATGCGATAATGTTGTTGAGTGTTGCGACGGCTAAAAACTTTTTATGCTTTGGATTTGCTGGTGATATAGACTCCAGACGCTGACTAGTCTATGCAGAAAAAAAAATGAAATTCAATATTTCCATTCCATTGGAATATTTGGAATATTTGCAATGTTTCCATTTTTTAAAAAGATTTTACTTAAACAGAGCATTTAATGGCTCACATAAAACATTTAAACCATTGAACATTGTTGAAAAAAAGATGAAAATATTTTTTAATCATTTTAAATCTTAAATAAATGTAAACATAATTTAAATGATAGTAAATTCTTAGCCAGAAAAAATAGCAAAAGGAACAATCTATAACAGCAGCACAGAAGATGAAGAAACTGCCCAGTGATTTTTTCCCCTCTTCTCTGTGGCTCTGGGTGAAGAGTTTTGGAAAAACAACATTTATTGCAGTTCAGTCAGTCTTTTGCGATATGGATATTGCGCATGTTGATATCGCGATGACGGTAAATTTGTGATATATTGTGCAGCTCTATAAAGAACCTGTGTTATGTGAAGGTTCTTTATCAGCATAAGATTCTTTGCCATCACATTTACAAAAATGGTTCGTTAGGGAGCAGAAATGGTTCCATCTAGGGCACTGCTCTTCGTGACATCAAGATATAAATGTGATATAAATGTGCTAAAAACGGTTTCACCATTGAAGAACCACATTTGGTTCCTTAAAGATGTTCTTCAGTGGATGTTCTTTGTTGTGTGAGTGTGAAGGTCGTATGTGAGATGAGGGTTTTCCATAGAAATGGGCATCCAAGTATTTGCAGAGCACCAAAACTTTGAAAATATGAACTTTTATTAACTTTTATCAATTCACTCGACTAATTTACATTTTTGAGATAATTTATTGTAAACGCTACTCTGGTCGCTCAACCCTCAACGGCTTATTCGACTGAGTAGCGGAGCAGGCTAACAGGCCCGTTGCCTTCACAGGGGCATGTTGTTCATTAGATTTAAAACCAGGGAGATGAAATTGAAAAGCCGCTGAAAAGCAGCCAAGCCACAGACTCCTAACAGGGAGACTAGGAGACATCGTTTACATATGATGTCCTGAATCAAGACTCCATGTGTTAGCCTTTAGCAATCAAAAGCACTCCTACAATCAGGCCTTGGGTCGGGGCCCGGTTGGGTTGGTCCCGTGGAGCAGGGATGGTTGTGGGACAGCTGCGGTCGCATCCTTCATCTTCCCAACACTTGAAGTTCGAACTTGTCATAGAGTAGCCCATACAAGCCTCTCTTGGGCCTTTATCTTCTCCGCATCCAGTAGTGTGTGTGTTTTTTTTAAAGTGAATTCAGCTGGGTAACCATGCTGAAGATTCACAGGCTAAGTTTAAGGCACGGTCAAGGCTAAAGCAGGTGGCTGGATAAATCATACTGACATTTTGCTCTAATGAATGTCCCGTCCCATGAGCGCAGCATCAGAATATAGAAAGGCAGCAATCTTTTTTCATCAACTTGATTTTGTAGTAGACCAGTCAACTTTTCCTAGAGAGCTGTGGTTCAGAAATTATAGCATATGTAGAATGTTTAGTCTTCTGATTAGTCCTCTGACTATAGGGAAAAGTCCAAAAAGTCCACAAAAGTCCCTGTAACAAACATTACTGTGTATTAATTTTACAGTGAATCCTTCAATAAAGCCCTTAGACTTGTAGCCGGTTAGCTCTGTCCTCGGAAGATTTGCTTTAATATTTGGCACCAAGACGTTAGTGGTAGATCCTTTAAGTCTTATGAGTTGTGAGGTGGGACCTCCATGGATCAGACTAGTTTATCCAACACATCCCACAGATGCTCAGTTGGATGGAGATCTAAAGAATTTGCAGGCCAAGTCAACACCCATAACATGTTCCTAAAACCATTCCTGAAGATTTTTTGTCATTCCTTGGACCACGTTTTGTAGTTACTGATCACTGCATACCAGGAACACGCCACAAAGCCTAATATCCCCCATCCCCACACAGGTAACAGTGTCATGAGGAAACCAAAAGGTTTTAACATTGTGGCTATTTGGTGAACATTTATTAGCACGATCCTGCTGGTGTGGGTGTCCTCACCTACAGTGATGCAGACAAAAATGACCTGAATGCTAAAAGCTGCTCTTGTGCTAAATAACGAACACAATTTTATAACGATTCTTCTGATACCCTTTTGAATAAAAAACTGATAATTTGTGAAGAATTTGTCGAGACATTATCTTTTATAATCACATATTTATTATTTTATTAAAAAAAAAGAATTAAAGAAAAAAGAAATAAAAGACAAAGAATTTTCCAAATGTTAAAGGATCATTAAATGATCAAAAGATCATTGTACTCACTTTTTCCAAGCCTTCTGGAAAATGTGGAACTTAAATTTTGCGGATCCTTTTCGTCCAGCAGAAATAATATACAGTGATACTGTGTATCATGAAAATGTGTTATTGTGTTATTATATATCACCCACCTGAAAAAATCAGGGGACTCTCCAACTGAGGACACGTGTGACTTGGATTAGCAAACTTTGTGCCCACAATCTGGTATCTCTTAAAATGCCATTCCCTTGCTCTTAAAAGTGGAGTCTAGTGTGTGGTGAAGCGTTTGACTGGCCACTTCAGCGCTCAAACACAAACAGGCAAGGACATTTACAGCACAGCCCGGCTGTTAAACCACAAGTGTCTCTTAACAGCACCATTTGGCGACTGGATCAAAGGTAGCCGTGTAAAACAAGCAGAGGCACCACAGTTGAAGCAATAGAAGGTTTCCTCAGGCTTCTGCTCTTAGGGCCATGCCTGAAGGCAGGAGGGACGGATGGGCTTTTTGTGCCCTGTAAGCGGGTGAGATGGTAGTAGTCGTTTTGGAGGCTGATTGGGAGAGACAGTGCGGATCCTCCTGTCAGAGATTCCTCCCCTGAAGTTCAGTGGGGCTGTAATCGCAACATCTGTTTGACATTGGCCAAACCCAGGGAGATCACCCACAGGATATTGCACTTACCAGTGGGGGGTATGATCTTAGCCATGGGGAACTCTCTCTCACCTCACCCACACTGCCCCCCCCTCCTTCAGAACCAAGTCCACAAGCCTACCCCTGTGGGAGCCACACACACACCCACTGAGCTGACCATCACTCAATAACCCACCATAACGGTCCCTCAGTTCCCCACTCCAGTGGCTCAAATATCTCTCTATGTCAACTTAAAATGTCTATTTTACCTAAGAGTCTTATTATATTAACCCTTAGAAGTGAATGTTAAACAAATAAATGCTTTTTATTTTGAAGGGCCCATTTTTGCATTTAGTTTTTTTTCATTAGGGTTCAATTATAATTGGGGATTCACCGATTGATCGGCCAGTGATCGGAAATGGACGATTTTTGGCCTGATCACTCACATGTATTGCCGATTTCAAACCGATCAATTTTTGGGGGATTTATTTATTTGTTTATGTATTAAATTTTATTTATTTGAATTTGTAAAGAAATTTTGTTATGAAAAGAAATGCTTTATATTAAAGAAAATATGATTTTTGTTTGTGTTTGCTGTAGAGTTGCCACTATCATATGTCACTATTATAAAAGTAACCAGTAAACAGGGAACGTAACTGCCACGGTTCATTAAAGTTGAAACCCAGCGGCTATAATTTTCTGTTATCTGTGGAAAAAATCGGTATCGGAAAAATCGGTATCGGAAAAATCGGTATCGGAAAAATCGTTATCGGCCGATCACACTTACAAAAAAATCGGTAATCGGAATCGGCCAAGAAAATTGCAATCGGTGCATCCCTACTTATAATATTATTATTGGCAACTGTACCAAAACCTTATTAATTCATAATTAATTCATGAGCATTATTTATTTCTTAGGAAGTTTTACTGTGCCTGTTAAGACAGATACAAGCAAACAGCCTCTGTTCTGATCAACTGTATTGCAGTGGGCCTCATAGAGAAACCATTTCAGACTGGAACTCTTTATAACTTTAGTGTGATACTACGTTTTGTGATGTCACTAAAACAATGAATTTAAAACAGGCTGTTTTTTATCATGTACCCCTAGTCTGAATGGATTGGGGGTAAATGGTAGGCATTGAAACCCGGCAATGAAAGGTTTTTTTTCTTGTTTGAGATCTAAGTGAATGAAAGAAGTGGGGGATACTGCCCTTTGATTGGTCAGAGGGCCGGTAATGGTTGAAGTGCAATCATCTGCAGTGTTTTAGATGTCCCCCAGAACTTCATAAAGAATAGAGTCTTTCTTGAGGCTCTGTTACTGTGAAACTTGGTGGGCGATCAGTTACATAAAGCTGTTTCTTCTTCTAGACGGTGTTTGAATAGGAGCAGAAAGATGCTTCTAGCTGCATTTCTAAATGTCAAAACCATGCTGTGGTGCTACAGTTTAAAGATTGACCCCCCATCCTGGACGACTGGTGATTTTGTTCCCCCTCCCTTTGGTGCATATGTAACTATCATTAACCCTGCCCATGTACCGTAAGAGCGAGCTTCGCTCCGACTCATTCAAACGACCGCACCAGACGCAAGGAGGGAGAGAGAGAGAGAGAGAGAGAGAGAGAGAGAGAGAGAGAGAGCTCAGTGCGTTCTCTGGGATTTTCACGATGTGACCTTTCAGTGTTCTGTCAGAGCCATTTGTTTGGCCGACAGCTCGGGCTGTAATTACTCAGCATGATGGGTTGTGGGTTGCTGTAAGTAATCCTGCGTGATGAGCCAAACGGCTCTCCAGAAAGCTCAGCGCACCTGGAATATGGAGACATCCATTTCATCAGACATGCAGAATGCTTCTCTCTCTTTCTCTCTTTCTCTCTCTCCCCTCCTCCTTCTGTCTTGAATGGGCTGAATTCTAAGAATTGGGGCCCCACCACTCTCTCTTGCAGCGAAAGATGCTAATTTTGAATCGTATAGCACAAGGCTATTTTCACTGCACATTAAACATTTGTGACATGTTTTGAACATGTTGTATGACCACAAACGAACTAGTCATAAAGTATGCAGACGTAATGAAGATTTGTTCAGGATTCCTCATGTATATTTCTCTTTGAAATGGTAAAATGCTTGCAGCTCGCTTAAGCTTTTCCATACAGCGTTAAAAAAGCAGTTTGGCAATGATTGTTAAACACAAATGACACATTTTGTTCTGCTTACCTCAGTAGATTAGACATTGATTAAACAAGTCATATTTGGTGTCCAAAAGTAGTTTTTTTTTATTCAGCAGCAGAGCTATGAGGATAACGCTGCTGACAAACACGAGAAATTAATAATCACCCAAATTGTTTCCATAAGTTCATCACCAAGACTTATATTTGGCCTAAACACGACCACAATCCCCTGCCGGCCTGTGCTCACATCGCACTTAATGTTCTGGACCCGAGCACGCTCACGTCATCACGTCATTCATTGCTTTATCCTTTTAAATAGTGTTGATTAACCCATAGAACTCAGAGTGTATTTGTAAAAATCTGATTTCAACAAATAAATCCAGTGTAAAACTGTCCGCGTTGGCTCTGCTTTATGCTTGTCACTCTGTGTGCCGCCGCTCTCTGGACCCCCCTCTTTCTGCGGGTTTTCCCTACTCTTTCTCCTGGGTTCCAATATTTTTTTTCATTTGTTTCTAAGACCTAAAATAAAAGAAATGTTGATGTTTTTGTTCTTTATGGGCATTTCCGTGTGATGCCATTTTTAAAACACCAGTAGTGGTTATTATTATTACATTTTTAAAAATTACAATAACATTGATTCTACATCATATAGGAACACCAAACAAAGTCCAGTATGTCTTCTGACACCTCATGCATTAACTTAAATGGGAGGAACTTCTGTTGATGACCATTTACCATTTGTTGCACTTCCAGCACAGATCCATGGTGCTTGCTTTTTTGAGGATTACGTTGGTGACTTGTATTTTATTTTTATAGCCCACAGTAAGTCATACTGTGTCCTAAAAAACACATCAGCAAGTCTATGCAACCTTATTGAAGAGCAGGGTGTGGGTAAGTTTTAAGGATGTACTGACAGAAACAAGTTGGCTGTTGGCTTTTGGTGTTTGTTAGCAATGTTAGCCAATATGGAAACCAAACATGTCTTAGCTGACTGTGTCTCTGTCTCTTTAAACTGCCAAAATTGGGCAAAACCTTGCCCAATCTTTTTGCAGTGCTGTTCTCAAATCTAAGGGAAAGATCTCTATTATTTCTCCACCGAGTCCCATCTTTCTTCCGACAAAGCATGCATATCTCCGGTCGGCTGCTATGCTAGTTTCTGCTTCTAAGGACTAAACGTTACAGTCCATCTGTTATCAACTTATAGCACACTGTAATTAATGAAGTATTTAGATGTCATTATTTTTCATAGTTCTCTTAAAGAGCCCAAAGAGAGACGTCAGCTTTATTCCACAAACAGCCTTTGAATGTGCTTTATGTCTAACAGCTGGGCTTTGTCTGAGGTAATGGACAGCGTTTTCACACAGGAAGTGGGCCGGACTACATGCTGGCCCCTACACTCTGTCTCTGTGGGGTGGGTTATCTCTCCATAAGGCAACAGCTGTCCACCTGCGAATGCAACACTTCTAACCTTCCAGCGCTTCAGCAAGCAGGAAGACAGAGCCGACGCCGAGGTCAGACACACACGCTCCAGGAAGGCTGTCGACACACTGACCTATTTGCAACATTTGCGACTAATCTCAAATCCAGGCCATCTTGCATTTTTTTCTCCTCCTTGGCCGACTTGAGGTTGTTCCACCTGCCTCAAGAACTGAAGTGGCAGAAGTGGAAGATCCTCAAGACGTTCAAAGCAGCTGACTATTGGATGTGTGTTTGAGTTCTTTTAGAGGACTTTGGAAGGTTCTAATGGAGAGTGGGGTGGGGGGTGGCTCTTAAACAGAAGCAGTGGGCCTACAGAGAGGATGAGGTGCTAAAACAAACATGTCATTGATTTCAACACAATGGGCCCTTGAATGGGAGAGAGTTGGGTTCAGAAGTTGTTGTTCTCCTCAATTACATTTCCCTAAAGCCTCCTATTGTTGTTTATCATGCCTGGATGAATGACCATGTGTGCTTACCTGAAGGCCCTGATAACTGACAAAGGAGGCTTGGGGTAAATGGCCCCTGTTTGCAGGCCTGCCGTGCGTCGAGGCTTTTTAAAAAAACATTAAATACGTTAACAACAGCCATCTGAGCTCTGCGGCTAATTCTTTCTCATTTGTTTAATCCTCTTTGAATGCTTTGAAGCATTTCACATGCGTGCTTTAGCTAAATGCTTGTTATAAAGGTCTTATGAATCAAGTGAGAAATCGCCCTGTGAGTTTAATCGCCGACCAGTGCCGCAAATGAAGACCACCAGATGACACGCATTCACACCCCCTCGCTATAATGTCCTAATGTTAGCACTTGACATGGAGTGGCACCTCTTCTGTTGGAGCTTTCAGGGTTCTAGCGGCTTTTGAATACTCTGATCATCACGCCTTTACTAAGGGCCCGTGAATGACGCCTGTTATTTCAGCGGCTGTAATTAATGAGACAAAGTCTTTCGCTTGACTACTGGCTCCTAACGAGCCCTCTGTTGCTGTAGGGAATTTTTTTCACAGCTATAATAGCACCACATTCACGGGACACATCCGTCTCCACCAGGGCCCGTGAAGGAGAATAGCCGCCTCACACCTGTTAAGACCCTTCAAAGGCAGCCAGCCGCTTCATCTGGCCCGAAGAGCACACAGCCCTGTCCGTCAGGCCCTTTCACGCCTCTTTCTTGTATTCATAGGCCTGAAAAAATAGCGCCATGGTTCAGAAGCCTCCGGCTGTATTGCGTTGAATGGCTTGTGTGAACTGGCTCTAAATAAGAGGAGGTTACAGCTTGTTGTTGGAACCCAAACCTTCACTCTTTATAGACATTATACTCATTGGCCGTTTAGAAGGCAACCAACTGAAAATCTTCACACAAAAAGTCTTTCGTGAGTCAAGGTCATGTCTCTTATACACCAACCTGTTGTTACCAAGGATTCGAAAATATGTTTATTTGTTATTGAGGTAATATTTGTTATTGATGTAAGACTAGTATCACGAAAGGTGATATGAAAGTAAAGACAATTCCAGTGTAGGCTGGGAGTGAGAGGCCATAACCAGTTTTGAATGTTTATTTATTTCTTTATATTTAAAATATATAGATATACACTAATCCCCCACTTTTTGCGGGGGTTACGTTCCAAGAGCACCCGCGTATAGTGAAAAAACGCGTTGTTGTGTTTTGGTAAAAAAAAATGCCCCAAAATGTCAATTTTTATATCATTACCCTTAAAGAAAATGTACAGGTAAATAAATAATCAGAATCAGAAAACTTTATTGCTTAAAAAAACTTTAGCATTAGCGGCTAGCATTAGCAGCACGCCAAAACAAAGACTTGTACGCAAAAGAAACATTGAAATAACTCTCTCTACCCACAAGTTTAGACAGGACAAGACATGGAGCAGTCGTGCTACATGCTGCAGCAGGCTTCTTTTTCTTTTTATGGTGGTTGACAACTTTTTCAGCGCTGGACTGGTGGTGGTTATACACTTCGGTTCTCAGAAAAAAATCTGCGTTCGACTGAATCCGCGAGTGCTGATCCGCGTAAAAAAAAAAACATTTTAAACTGAAATGATGCGTCTGGCCACTGCATCTGTGTATGTATAAAACAACTTTATAAAGACTCAGAACACAATAACACAAACACATCAGAACTGTCTCTTTTTAGCATTGTCTCTCTGAGTTGGGGACTCTGTGTGTGTGTTTAATCAAAGGCATTTTTAAAACGACATCTGCTGTTTTAACCCATAAAATTCCCCATAGTGCAAAAAGCCTTGAGATTGAGAGGTGATGTTTGTGAGGGAGATTTCCCTATTTAGCCTGTCACCGTCACTCAGGGGCGAAAACAAAGCAAAGCCAGGCCTGGAGCTTCAGGTTACAGAATTGACTGTAAAACAGACAAAAGAGAAAGAAACAGACGCTATGAATCCAATTTTTAATTTCGCATCCATCATCAATAATTAGCAGAAAAATGTGTAAGTGGTCCCAGCCCTGACTGTATTTTTACAGTCGCAGAACCGCAGTGTGTCGCAGTTAAGTCCAAATATGGTATTTTGTCTTTACTTTTCAGCCCTAAATGAACTTTGGAATATCTGACTGTATACTGACTAGACTTAATGAGGAGAAAAGTGAGAGCTTGTTTAGCTTTGCTCATGTCTGAGCGCTGATCTGATTTTTATCCTTTGAAAAAGACTTGGCTGTATGTAGTCTGGGCTAAAATGTCAGTATGATTTACTCAATTCTGAACTCATGATGTCACCAGCCTATAACTAACCACTTCTATTCAGCATGTGTGGGGTATGTTTTGAGTTACAATCATTTCACACTCCAAAAAATTGTGAATGAATAACAATCAGATCCAACATATGATCTCCAGTATGGAAATTCTGGGCCAGTGCCAATATCCAGTCTTCTTATCTATGGCAATGCCAAATGCCCATATATACGTATTGGTAAAATATCAAAATTATGAATAAATCCTCTTAGATTTGCATCATGGTGAAATATGACATTTATTTCTTTAAGGTCACAAATGAAGAAACATGAATAAAATGCAGGCAGTTTATATGTTGAAAGTATCAAATCTATACATGTTTTCAATGCCAATATTTTAGCAGTTTTGTAATATATTATGCCAATATTATACCAATTTATCACCCCATGCTCTAACTCACATAACAGTATGACACAACACAGGGGTAGTTTCCAGTGTGGATGGGCCTGAGGGGGGTTGACTAAACCGGATGATTAAAATCCAATAACTAGATTATTGATGTGGAATTAGCCCATCTTTATCCTGCCTCCTCTCCCAGCTCGCAGCAGCTGACTGTTGAAAACAACAAAAAAAGAGCCTTTTGTTTTGTGTTTACTGTCACGGCCATCTGTCTGTTTGCTCTTTGACACCTGTATTATCCAGTCATGTGCTGACTCCTGGGTCACGGTGTGGCCCTGGATGGCCCCATGTGGACCGAAGCGCCTTGGGGGAGTCTGGTACCGGGGTTAGCGAGGGGACAAGACACTCGGTGACTGCCCCTTAGGTCGCAGATGCTCTTTATGGAGTTAAGTACTTGGACTACTGACGTGAAAATTAGGCTGTACTGTACTGGAGCTCATTGTATCTACATTTGATCACCTGTTTTATTTCAGTTCCAATTAAAGAAGAACTGTTTTCTCACTCCAACCCTTCGAACTCAGAGTGTATTAGTAAAATCTGACATCAGCAAATAAAAAGGTCTAAAGCAGTTTAAAACCTGTGTTCAGTCTTCTATCCACTGCGCTTTTGCTTAGCACGCTGCCGCTCCGCCACTCAGCCGCTCTCCGGACCCCCTCCTTCTGCAGGTTTTCCCACCCACTTGTGGACAGAAAAGTTTTCTCGGGATTGAAGGTGTTGTGTTTTTTCCATTTGTTTCTAAATTTGGGCTTTTTTATTCTTTATGGGCATTTGGAGTGTTGTCGGTTTTAAGTAGCGGTTGTTATTATTACATATTCAGTTTAATTAAATATTTTTTAAATTACTATAAGGAACACCAAACAAAGCACAGCGTGATGTCTGACACCTCGAGCATAAACACAAACCCGGGGGAACTTCCATGTAAGGAGTTGTTTTGCCGTATGACAGCAATTTGCCATTTGCTGCATTTCCAGCACGGATCCGTTCTGCTTGTATTCTAAGGGTTAAGCTAACTGACCTGTGTTATGTAACCAGCTAATTTATTTAACACTGTGGTGGAACACTTTTAGTGAGAGGAACCATAGCTCATTCTGATACCTCACTCACGGTGTGAGCTGTGTGTAATCAGGGAGTTGTTAGAATGTTTGTCAGAACAGATAAAGCTCCCCTTTACTGACCATTCCATAGCTTCAGAATGAACAGTGATGAAAGGTACAAGTCAGATTTGCATATGCAGTTTGACTCATTTTTTCATTTCTAGACTTTAGTTCTTTTTGAGCTTCAGTCCATACTGTTAAAACCTTTCATTTTCTAATCGCTCACATAGGATTGACCCAGCAGAGCTGCTCCTGATGACTCTGGGCCCCTATACAGTCCAATGTATGTTGTCACTCAGGGTTGATGTATTGTAGCTTTATGTGGTCTTTTCTCACTTTCGTTAACAACGAATCAGCAACAGAAGTATTTGGAATTTTTATTGTCAGCATTATTAATTATGCAGAATAAAAGGCATTAACAGAAACAAGATTTCAGAAATTCTGACAGTTTACAGTTGAAATGGCCTTTGAAACAATACAAATCTGTCTGCACAGGCTATGCTGTTGAAAGGCTGATCTCCCAGCACTACTACGCCTGGACTGATATCCAAGTCATACTTGGATAAAAAGGCTAATTTTCCACATATATACTGTACTGTCAAACAGCTATACTGCCATTGTCAATCAAATGATGGAGCTCAAGAGTGTCGTCATCCAGGATATCTGCCAATACTAAGAACGCTGCGAGCCAAGAACCTCCAGAAGACTGATTTTAAGGAGTGATAGTGTTATTCTAACACATAAAAAATGATCAAAGTCAGGACCGGGTCTCATAAACACATCAGAGGATTTGTTGAGCATTTTTCTTTCGTCTGGCTGATTTGGCCCCGGCACCCCTGAGGTCCACCCTCTTTCGGTCAGGCAGCTGTTGCAGCCTTGGACAAGACTTCGGGAGCTTTGCTTTTTGAAGCCGTCACAAAGTGCAGGCCGAGGTCAGTGCCGGGATAGCAGGGACGGCACTCTTGGCCCAACAAAAAGCAAACAGATGCCACCGAGCCGCACGAGTGTGGCACCTCCCTTAATCGGCTTACCTTGAGTGAGAAAAAAAAGAGAGATAAGAGATGGATGAGTGAGTAAACGAGTAAAGCCGCCGTGGCCCGCCAGGACGCTGCACTGAATCATACGGAATAAAGCTGTGGCGCCATTTGGTTGCTGTGATCTGGATGACCTGAGCATGAGATGAAGAATACTTCCGTCCCTTCGTGACACTGTTCAGTTCAAAGCTTGAAAGTTATTGGCATTTTCATGATCCACGCATATTTTTCCAATCAGTGTTTTTATTGTCTGCCCACATGCTCTAATATTACATTTGCAGGGCTTAAATAAGTTATCTGCAGACTTTCCAAGAAAATGACCAAAATTCTGCTTGCAGTAAAATTCCCATTAACATTGTTATCCAATTTTTCTATTTTTTTTAAGCTGTTCAGCATCTCTGAATAGGGTGAGATCAGTACAAGAGAGGGAGCCGAATCCATGTCCTCTGTGTAAGATCATGATCTGGGCCTGGCTGTAGCAGCGGCTGGTGGATTAGGAGGCTGAACAGACAGTTGAATGCATGGGTTAGAGCGAGTTGAGGAAAGTTACATAGAGCACCCTCTGTTGGAAAGAAATGTAATGACACCTGCCTTTGATAAAGATTTAAAGTCACTACGGATTCTTCAGTATACGTTTAATTCTTCCTTCAAGTGATTTTCAAGAACAGGTTTAGATTAGACCCCAGTGCGGTAGCTGCAGTAACTCAAATGGCCTGATATTACTTGATTTTAAAATAATAATTAAATACAAGTTTCCTGACGAACACTGTTGCATGTAATTTTGACACTTATTCATTTATTTCTTCTCAAAAGCTTTCGGGTTTATGTGTTTACATTCAGGGCATTTTTTGTCTTCATTCACTGCCAGAATACTACAATAATTGAGTACTGATGTGTACTCTTTCTGCTTTGCCAAGTAGCTTGATGTATTTCTTGATATGCATTTATCTGACCCTCTACCTGACAGACCCCCCCTCTCCTTTTCTGCTTCCCTCAGACAGAATCAGCTAGAATGGAGACCAGCGCTTCCACAGCTGAGAAGAAGGAGTGTAAAACAGCCAACCTGGATGGCAGTTGTTTCAGCGAACTCCCCAAAAAGCCCTCTCCTACACTCCTGACCAGAGGTACAGCTGCCTGTTCCCTCCCTTACTTTTTCAGGTGGGGGAGGGGGCGTACGGCTTTACTGAATGCCTTAGTCCCAAACCTGTGTTTAAGTACACAAAATGCCTATCATTGGATTAACACCTGCAGTGTTTATAGAAGTCCAGCTGGACACAAGTGACCCCTGAACACTGAAAAACTGCTTGATTCAAACGCAGTGTACATCATTAGACTCTAAATATCGCAATAGTGAACAAATTAATTAAACTGTGACATTTTCTGAATGTCATGCATTGTGTGTAATATGGAATATAACTTAAGTGCGAAAGTCCGAAACACTCGTGAGCAGACACACACTTGACAACAGTTTCCACACCGCGGACCAACGGCGTCCTGCTACATCCAATACATCACGCACTCTTAGGACACCAAGGAGAAAGGGCTGGTGCTTGAGAGGGCATGTATGAAATATACATTTTCAAAGATAAAATTCTGTCCGGAGAGACTCACCGGTCTAATCGCCCAGCCAAAACCCCCCCAAGTGTCAAAGGTGAACCACAGTGGTGCTCTGATAGGAATCCTAATACAGTCTTCTTCATTAATACTGAGAGACTCCCCGTGCCCCAGGCAGGCCGCCGGTCCTCCAGAAGCTTCACTAGTTAAAAATAAAGGTTCTGAATATATTCTTTGGAGTGAACGGGGCCCAAATGCAATCCTGAAGGGCCGGTGTCCAGCACAGTTTAGTGATTTCCCAGTTCAAACAGACCTGGATCAACTTACAAGGTAGTTGTCAGATTTAATTGTCAGGCAATTGCCATACTCTGCTGGCCATCAGCCCTCCAGGACCAGATCTGGGCACCCCTGCCATAGAACATACACCCTTGGGTGCCTAAAACTTTCAACTGAGTTTTTTTTCCCCCAAAAGGAATACTCCAGCATTTTCAGCCTTATTCTAACCTGCTGTATAATCTATATTAGCTGCAGCTGTACAGTACTGTGCAAAAGTCTTAGGCACCTGCAGAAATCATTTTTAAAAACCTGCTGAACAGTGAGTATGTTTTTCACATGAATATTACCAGCTATACCAAATAAAACTAGAAAGAATAAATACAAATGACATTATCCAGTTAATAGTAATTTTATGTTCAGTATATCACTGGGTTCCTTTTGGAAGGAATTTGTGTTCCAGTATTACTGTAGTTTCCATCAGAAACCTGGTTTGACTCGATCAGTGCTTCATTAAAATAAATCAGGAGCTGCTAAAGGAATTTCACAGATCTAAACAACGGCTGGAGGAACCGAGGAGGAACCTAGAACCGAACCTGTGTTCTCCTCACCAGCTCACGCAGTATCAACTACTTCTTACGAAGAGAACAAGTCTGGATTCTTTTTACAGCTTTCTGGTTTGTTTTATAAAGACGCACACTGAGAAAAATGACTGTTGCATAGATGCCTATGACTTTTGCTCAGTACTGTCAGGGATTTAAATCTGAGTTTTCTCTTCTTTTTATTAATACCAGGAAACCTAGTGAAGTTTTTGTCCGCAGTAATCAAACACATGCTAAACCCATGGCTGATTAATAGGTTAAACACTAGAAGAACCATCAGTTGAAAGGGATCCAAAAGTGGTTCTCTCTGGATCTCTCCGAAGGACCCTTACTTTAAAGAGTGCGGGCGGTCGGGGGAACAGGTGATGGGTGAGCCGGGTGCGATTTTAATGAAAAGTTGTTGCGGAGGGAGGAGGAGTAGGAGGGGCGAGGGCGGAAAGGAGAGAGTAAGCGAGCATGTTTCCAACATGTCTGCCAGAGAGTGATGAAAGCAATGAATAATGAGGCTGGAAGACCTTGTTCTTACCTCCAGAGTATAAATGTTATAAATTAGTCAAAGCGGCAGGCCGAGCAGTGGACGACACGGTCCTTGCGAGACTGACGACGCCGTCAGTTGAGGGCCACTTTTTGAAATGGAAATAGTGCTTGTGAATTTTCTTTTTCTTTTTTTTTTTTAATTAATGAAGGAGTTTGGTGGCCTGCCATAATAAAGGAAAGGAGCCACCCATAAATTCTTAAAGAAATCTGAGATGAATTGTTAAAGAATTTGGAAGTTGTCCCACACAGTGGCGATAGGACAGTTAAATGGCGTTACTTATGCAGAAAGCCTGTTAATGATGTTGATTGTAATGAAAGCACAGTTAAGGGATGTGAGGATAGATTTGTGAGTATTGTGAATATAGAAGCTAGTTTAGAAATTCCCTACTTCCCTTCTTTCTTTGCATGATTATCCCAAAAGCCACATTCAGGCCCATTAAGTGATCATTCTTGTAAAACGAGGACAGTTAAGAGTGGCACTGTGACGTAAGGGAGTTTCAGGTAACGCACCTTGCACATGCGGTAAATATCACGGGCTGCCAAAGGCGAGGGATAATTACAGCAGGGCGCTTTTTGGGCGGCCTGAACTTCCCTCTGTGCTGCTCTCGAGTGTGTCCAGAACCCATGGGTGGGGGAGGCGAGAGATGTTTTAAACATGCCTGCAGGAGAGTGATGAAAGCGACGAATAATGAGGCTGAAAGACCTTGTTCTTACCTCCAGAGTATAAACGTTATAAATTAGTCAAAATTCGACAGGCCGAGCAGTGGACGACATGAGATTGACAGAGATGCCGTTCCGAGCGCTGCCTTTTGAAATGGAAATGGCTTGTGTCATTTTTGTGACGTTCTTACAAATTAATGAAGGAGTTTGGTGGCCTGCCATTATTAAGGAATGATCATTAATTGTTCAGTAAAGAAATGCATGGAACTAGAGCGTTTGGAAAGTGACCATTGCAGTTTAAAAGTTCCAGAATTCTGAATAGTGATTTACAGCATGTTCTTTAACAGTCATTTGACCAGTTTTAAAAACAATTGCTGGGAAGCTACATGTTCTGTAGTTCTGGCCAGAGAAAGTGATGGTCATGATTTCCCCTTGTTTTCTCAGATGCATGTATAATAACAGATGCATGTTATTATAGGAGTAAATCTCCTTTACAATGAGTGTCTTGTTCAAAAGGAGTGCATTTCTAACAGTGAGTGAAATGAAGTATGATCGCACACAGGGTTGAAATCATAAGCTCAGTATGATCTGGCCTGCTTATTGAGTCTCCATGACACGGTTGAATGTGGTTAATGCTGAGGTCATGTGTTTGAATGGCCTTGGTGAAGCAGGGGACCCTGCTCTGGTTGAGGCCCTAGAGCAGAATAGAATTCGTTCACTTCCTTCAGCCATAATGCTGAGGAAAATATAATAAAGCTGGAAGTTGTACTCCACCCGAGTGGACGGCCGAGCGCTGCTCCCGTTTTCCCCTGACCCCTATTGGCCCTGCTCCCTAGGAGGAAGAATCACAGCGCTGTGATCTAAATAAACTGAGAACCCTCAGCCACGCGGGACGGCCAATAGCATCCCAGTCCCGCCTGAGCGCTAAAGAGCCCCAGCTGTCTTCTAGTGCGCTGCGACAGGGCAATTACTTATCACAGTAATCCCTATTATTATTCCACCTTCCAGACGCTGATAAGTGAATATGCAGCGAGTCGAGAGCAGCGCAGGCCCCAGAGACGAGGGTCCTTGAACCCGGGCGGCGCGTTCCACCGAAAGGCGAGACGCTTTTAATATACAGCCCTGTTACAGGCTTTATTGTCAGCGTGTGCTTTACAGCAGGCCGCCGGCTTCTTGTCACCTAAGTCATGCCCACCTTAGAGCATCGGGCCGACCGGCTCTATTAAACCCCCTCTGTTTTACGCCTCTGTCCGGCGTTATTTATTCCCAGCAATTTCCTCTCTATCAGGGAACACGGCTAATGCAGACTTTTAATATGTTATTTACACATAAAAAAAACACCCATCCAAACTATTTGCAGCTCTCGATGGAAAACAAATGGGGCCGCCTCTAACAGCCCCCCTCCTCGCTCCTGTTATATCTGAGTTTAACAATCTGGATTGCTAATAGAACCATTTATCACAAGGGCTGGTCATTTGTTTTACGTTAGCAGGTCCTGTCCCCCCAGCTCTCTATGGAAATGCGATGGGGGGGTGGGGGGGGGCGTATAATGAAGCGGGTGTAAGTCACTTGATTTAAAAGTGAAAACAATGCCCAGAGTCAATTAACACAGGGCCAGGTGTCTGCGTCCGTCCCTTTAACTGTACGCCGGGATTCCGGCTGCGAGAGGCCGCCGCTGTATTTATGTGCAGGTTAGGAGGGAGTCTGCTTTGAAGTGGTACCTCCTGTGTGGTTTATAGTGGCCCAGGCCAGCTCTGGCCTGCTTTAGCGGCTCCGCTCGGCCCCCCAGCACAGCGCCGTCTACTGCTCTTTATTAATGAAGCTAAACGAGCGCCACAATCTCTTCTGACAGCGCACATCTGTCTGGAGCGAGAGGAACACGAATGAGAAGCCACCGGTGTTCACACGTCACAGTGCTCAGGTTTTTTTGGCACGATCTGAACACAGATTTTGCTTTTTGTCACTGAAATATATTCAGACATGTATCCAAACATGGAATATATCCAAACGTGGAAATGATATTATTTGTTAATAGAGTTGTGTTTAAAAAAAAAGGAAAAAACAAACTTTTTAATAGTAACCACTTTTGAAACTTCAATTAAACTGATCAACTATATATTTGTGTTGTTTTAAAGAGATACCCCCCCCACTCCATTCCTGTCTCTCGTGCTCCAGCCGTGGGTCCAGACCCCGGGCCGGCTAGCAGGGGCGGGCGTCAGCCGGTAATGATTTGATTAACTGGGTTTGGTGGCTTATGACATACATCATGGCCTAAGTGAGTGTGTGGTGTGGGAGGGAGATTGATGGGCTGAGGTGGAGCGCTGTTTCTGCTGAGTCGGGGTGGCCCCCTGGGAGTGAGCTCACTCCAACGCTTAAAGCATCCTGGACACACCACCAGAGAGTTTCCCACCACGCTCTGACACTCTCACACAGCCGCTGAGCTCGCTCTGGGGAACACGGCTTTCCTCTTCGATCCAAGCAGGACTATATCCCGATCAGTACCGATACCAACACAATATAAATATATATAAATCTCAAATTTTTATATATATATATATATATATATATACATGAAAATGTCAGCTGCCCTTTACACTGAGTTATTATTTTATTTTAAAGTGATAGGAAAGCGTCAACATTTGGACATTTTTTGTGTTATGTGATTACTTGCCAGTGATTATATTTTCATTCATAGCTTTAAACTGAAGCCCATCTGAACATGTTTATACTTATTTATCAACTGGTTAAGAAAAACACAATTTTATGTGTTTTCTGGATTGGACTTATTGATACTTCAGTGCTGATTCACTGGCCTCTAGAGTACACTGAGGCTGAATGACAGCTAATGATGGAGTAAGACAAGTAATGATGGAACTCTCCCAGATATCTATTTGTCTAGGAAAGAAACTGTTGTTCATTTTTTTAAATATTCATCATCACTGTTTTTATTTTACACAATACACAAAAAAATATTAACGTTAACAGTCAGGATTTATAATAGTTACATTAACTTAATCTTACAATGAACATTACACTTTTTCTCATTTAATCTGCTTTTAATGGTCGTGAGTCCAATAAAATTAGTCCTTGAGTTTTTAGTGTGTCTGTGTTTGTGTGTGTGTGTGTGTGTGTGTGTGTGTGTGTGTGTGTGTGTGTGTGTATATATTTGTATACAAACTGCTGCACAAAGCACTTACACACTAGTTACACTTATCATGTGTGTGTGTCTGTTTTTAATATATAATGTGTGTAAAATATGTGTATGTAAAGTGCAATTCACACATACACACACACACACACACAGTAACACATATAGGTTCCTAGAGTGTAACTAGAGTGTAAGTGTTAAATCTAGTGCTTAATTCAGCAGTTTGCCGTGGCATAGAGAGGCACACGGGCTGCACCATTCATCGAAAAGCACAGAGCAGGTACAAAGAGAAAGAAAGACCATTATTTACAGAAATCTTATCACAAATCACTCGTTCTTACACCTTTCGTGTTAGTGGTGTGTATGGGAGACTGTGTGCATTATTCAAACTGCCCTGAAGGGTCTCTGGGAGAAAGAGAAAGAGACACAGGGATAGAGCTGGATGGATGGTTGAGGGCTCGGTTGTGTAAATAGTTTTTTAAGAGAGGCTGCTTAGCGATAAGGACAGTTTCCTTTATCAACTGGACGGAGTTGCTGTGGCGACAGTGAGTAATTGACGGAGGCGGGCGGCGCGGCCTGGCGGACCGTCCCGGGCTGCCTGGGGAGTGCCCCAGGGGTCAGCGCGCTGGCAGAGAAAAATGCGTCCGAAAAAGCTCAGCGTCCACCTCCTACTACAAAAGGACAGCCACTAATCTTCCTGAGAAGGGAATTTCTCTCTCGCTCTTTTTTCTCTCCCTCTCTCTCTCTCTCTCTCTCTCGCTCGCTCTAAATGAGGCTCCTCGTAGGAAAGGTTTATAGGCCTTGAGAGGCCCGCTCTCTCACACACACTCTCGCTTCTTCACCCTTCCTCTCTCCTCTCCCGTTTTCTCTCTCACCCTTTTCCACCCTCCCTCGCTCTTCATCTCCCCACTGCTGTGGAAAAGTAGCCAGTTCTGGTCACTACACCGTTGGCTTCTGGAAAGAGAACAGAGCCGATCAGTGGCATTACAGATGTTCGGATCGCTATCAGCATGTAACCTCCTTCCCTTCTAGTCTGAACTTTTTTTTTCTCTTTAGTACTTCTTAATGTTTTTGTTTCCCAACAGCAAATAACTCAAATTAAACAGGATTTTGTTCTCCCCCACTCATTAGTGTTGACCAGAAGAGGATGAGTCCCCCTTTTGAGTCTTAGTTCCTCCTGAGGTGTCTTCTTACAGCTATAGGGAGTTTAGGGAGCTCGGATTCAGACCCGGATTCTGTAAGGCTGCTTTGTGACAACATCAGCTGTAAAAGGAAATTCACTATATAATTACACCTAAAATGAACCGAATATAGTTTGATTTAATAATTGGAGGCTTAAATCACAAAATGCATTATTCAATTCAATATTATTTTTCTCAATATAGTACATATCTTTATATCAAAACTAGCTGAAAATGTTTTTCAGAGCTTTCCTCAATATACACAGCAAAGTATGACTATAAAATGCTTTCAAGTGTCTCCGTCTAAAATCTAGAGTTTAGCATGCTAGTCAAACAAGCATGCTAGTCAAATGCTAACTGAGCAAACAGATGTGCGGATCATGTCGATATTGCATCAGTCAGTCCAGTATCACATCTGTTTGCCTGCACAATGAGCAAATCAGGGTCAGTATTTGGACGTCTGAGTCCAACCCCTCTTGGACATGGATATATAGTTCAATACTTAGAGCATTTTTGGACGTCTGTGGACATGCATAACTGTACAGGACAGTTGAGTGCTGTAGTGTAATGTTTTTTATTGCTGTCATTGTGTACTATCCAAATGTTTATGTGCAAATCAACTAATATTTATTGCAGTTAAGCTTCTCAGGGGCCTTTTTCCATCACACATGCCGTTTGTACATGATTTTGCTCAATGGGAATTCCCATAGCTTAAGCTACTTGTCAATTATACAGTACAATGATGTATTGATACATTCCTACTTATTAGAGATGAAATGATACCATTTTGTCTTTTACAATACCGACATCTTAAATATCCCCTGATTCTGATAACTACCCAACCTTTAGTTTGGTTTTAGTTTAGTTTTAGTTTTTTTGATTTTATAGTTTTCTGTTATTTAAAACAGCCTTCCAAAATATTGAAATATTTCCACACAGCTAAAGTGTTTGACACAGACATTCTTTCCTGAATAGTCGGCCACATGTGGCTCCTGTTGTTGTTACACGACCGCTTCTTTTCATTCGTACCATTACGCTGCACTACAAGCAATTCTGGGAAGTATTAGGTTCAATTTGTTCCAGAATCAGATCAGAATTTTAGTTTTTTCCCCTCTTGATTTCCATTCAGCTGAGGCAGCTGGTGGCCTAGTGGTTAGGGAGTTTCCCCGGCGATCAGAAGGTCATGGGTTCGAATCCCAGGACTTCTAGTGGCACCACTGAGTTACCCCACACACTGCTACCCGGGCTGCCTGCTGCTTCACTTGGTGAATGGGTTACAGAATACAGAGAAAGAATTTCATGCTGTTCACACTGCTGTGGGGGGGATTCATGTATGACAAATGGACACTTTACACAATCCCAACCCAATCCTTACACAATGTTTCAAATCTGCTTCCAGTTGTGAAAGGCTGTACAATCTGCTTACAAAATATTCCAAAATATATTTGATTTTCTAGTTTTCAGTCCAATTTTGACCATTTACAGTATCTTTGTAGATCGGTTTAAGTAAAAGGCGAGCGGCCAATGATCCGGGGTGTGTACGGACGATTGCCAGAACATGCATTTAAAGGGTTAAAAAAGAAATTGCCACCAACTTTGGTTCATTTCACGTCCACAATGCTGTCCTGTACTAGACTTTATCTAAGACCGCATTTGAAGCGATCCACTGCGGCCGAGCGGCCCCTGCATGAGTCATATGGCCCACCATATGCTGTGTAAATACAGGCTGTTGCCTTGTAATAGAGACTGCAATTATTTTCATTTTCTCCTCACATGGGAACGCTCTCCTGCCCGGCCAGTAATGGCTCCGCGGCGTCCATACATCTAAGCGACTCTTTGTAAACATTTAGCTCGATGGCTCTGGAAGATGCCCTCTTCTCTTTAATCGGAGCTTTCTCCCAGGCCTGGCCCGAAGGAGGCCAGAGATTAGATATACGGCGCTAAGTGAAAGCAGGACGCTTGCTCATTTTTCAGCCTATTTATAGGCAGCCATGTTGATTGCTGGATAAAAATCTGCTGTAGATACACAACACACTCCCCCCCCTCTCTTTTTTTTCCCTCTTTCTCCTTTTGCAAAAGACGAGATTTTTTTGAACACTTGAATTCAATCATTAAAGCAAAACCAGCTCTGAGGATGAATGGCCTAGATACCATTAGAAACTGGGAGAAGGAAGTCAAGCCTGATCTTTTATACCCAACATTAATCACAGGGGTTTTATACATTATATATTATGTATTCCTGATGATCACAGTCTTAAAATGGCATATTTTTGCATATTAATCACTAAAGTAATGAGCAACCAGGACGCGTCCAAAGACTATCCAAACTTGCTCCCGACCACAAAAGTTGGAGGATGGAGTCCCAGGCCTCACATGCATAACCGTGCAGCGCTGATGAAGAGGAGGCCCAGAAATGTGTCGCCATTACGGCCCGTAATTGGGGCTGTTTATCATCACAATAATGGTGTAATGCTACAATCCCGCATAAAATCCCTGCTTTGAATACGGAATAATCTGAGTCAGACTTTTTACATCCCAATACAAAGAGGAGGCTCTGCTGTGGAACAGCTGTGCCAGCACGCGAGGCTCTGTAATTAAATCTATCTGATATTATACGTTGCATTGGAACACTTGAGTCAGGCATCAAAGCCCTCCGTTAAAATAATAGTAAGCTCAGGGCGATGTCTGGAGACATAAATCTACACAAACCAGAGGAGTTCGCCTGCACTCGGCCCAAAAACAACACGCCACATTCCTGCTGATTTACAAGTGTTGGAGACCAATATATGAATGCTTAAGGGGATTCGTGCACACTTCCTGTTCCTCTCTCTCGCACTCTGTGCCTCTGTCTCTCTCTCGCTGTCTCTCTCTGTCTCTGTCACTCTGTCTCTGTCTCTCTCTATCTCTCTCTCTGTCTCTCTCTCTCTCTCTCTTGCTCTCGTTCTCTCTCTCTCTCTCTCTCTCTCTCTCTCTCTATCTCTCTCTCTGTTTCCCTCTCTTGTTCTCTCTCTCTCTCTCCCTCTCTCTTTCTCTCCATCTTCCTCTTAAATCACTGCCGTGGAGATACGTCTAACTGCATCCTTCCTGAACAGAATAAGGATCTCACACTGTCCTCACTTGGCTCTGCATTCACTCAAATGCAGTAAAGCGAATATTGATCTTCTTTAATTGTTTTGCTGAAAGACGTGTGTATTGGTTTATGGGAACGGGGCACATGTTTCAGTTCTTGCTTCCTCTGAAGCTGCACTTGTGTGTTTGACAGCTTCACCAAATAACTTGTGGATTAAGCAAATAATAATAAACAGTCCTGCACAGATAGGCCTGGTCGAAGAGGACAGGAGTGAGGAGAGCGCATGTGTGTGAGTGTGTGGGAGGGAGTGTGTGGATTGGTACTGTATACAGTCTGAGCCTAGACACACTCTTTGAACCCACAGACACATGTGTGTGTGTGTGTGTGTGTTTGTGTGGGTGTGTCGGTGTAAAGCCAGCAGGATCAGCGTTTCTCCGACTCTAAACACAAGTTCCACAATTACAAGCTGAATACAACAGCAGATCTAATTCCAACCTCATCTTTGGGGGCTTTCACACCTACCTCATTCGGTCCGGACTTTTCCGTTTGGTCCAAACCAAAATAACAGGCGTGAAAGGTGCCTCAGACCACGGAGCAGAATTTGGTCCAACCAAAGTAGGTGGTCACGGTCCAGATCAGACTGAACCATGTCTTATTGGTTTTGCAGAAACACCTTTTTGAATCGGTCTGACTTTTGGACCAATTACTGGAAGTTGAGACAGGCTGTTGAAAAAAGAAAATACAGAAGAGAAGTAAAATGAGCCATGGAAGAACTAATTTGGTCCAAATTAGAAATCAGAAGAATCTTTAAAAAAGTAGCTTTATGTAAAAATTGTAATATTAGTAATATTATACAGGGTGTCCTCAAGTTACGCCACAGTGATGTAACCCGAATTTTGGTCTAGATCGAAACACACCCTAGTCTGAGTCACTGATCCTAACACAGCTGTAAACTCCTAAAAACACAGCTAAGCCACAGTCACGCATATGCCACGTTGCTGCGTACTCTTCCGCTGCGTGCAACCATTTACATTTACATTTACAGCATTTAGCTGACCCTCTTATCCAGAGCGACGTACATCAGTGCTTAAGAAGTCCACAACTGTTTCTTACCTGAAAAACAGCTTAAATCTGA
>JBBPDB010000039.1:1624804-1640474 GCA_037974465.1 Brachypetersius altus | reverse complement strand
GGAGAGACTGCCCCCTGTAGTTAGGGAATGGAAGTCGCTTTGGATAAAAGCGTCTGATAAATGCTGTAAATGTTCGAAAAATGGTCGCACTCATATTTGGACAAAGATTATTTACATTCATACGACCAAGCGTACAATTTTCTTCCTTAGAGTGTGACGGGTGTTCGTTTGGATAAAGTGTTTACAAAGTGAATGAAACACTTCACTTGCATTGTGTAAAGTAGGGAAATGTGGCCTGTAGCATCTATTGCATGCTCTGTAGTTTCTAAAGTGTTTCTTTTGAACATTTGTCCTTTTGAAGTGTCCGTATCTGCTGGCGCTCTCGCTTTGTTTTCTCCACGGTCATTTTTTCATAACATTTCCCGTTACGTTTTTTTTTTTCCCAGCGCGCTTCCCGTTACTGCCCCTCCCACGGTGTTTTAGAACAATCCTGCAGACGCTTAGTCACTTCATTATGGCCTTTTCAGCGTCCTCTCATGACTTCATGTCCTGAATCAGTTTGGTAATTTGCAGTCTGGCAGTGATTACTTGGTGCATCTATCAGCGAAGAGAAAATCACAGGCACCTAGTTGGCCCAGATGCGCATAACGCAAACGAACCTGCGCCACTCACTATTTACTACTACTGTTTACAGGGCTACTATTTTCAGCACCGCGGCAGACTTTCCTCGCCAGTGTAGCGTAATGGCCAGCAACTCTGAATGACTTAAATGAGAACCTGGGCTGATTATATTTCACTTAGGCGCAATAGCATGTTTGCTCTGAGTAAATGGTGGGCCTGAAAGGAGAGAGTTAAATAAAGAAGGTGACGATTATGCGCTGTTGTTTCTTCTCGCCGGACCTTGAAGAATCCCGTATTTCCATTACTGCTAGCCCACTAGGGCCACTCCTCAGCCCTCGCTTGGACCACAGGCCAGCTGAAGCAACACTGTGGGTAGCCGGAGGTGCGGGCAGCCAGCGCCCACGCACTGCCCACGGTCACCGGCTGAGCAACGCTTGAGCCTTTCAGTCAGAAAATAAACCCTAGTTCCTATGTTAACTGGCAAGGTGGAGTTTTATTGCTGAAAGTTATTTGTTTTGACTGGGTCAGGTCTGGAGAAGTGTGTGTGTGTGTGTTATATCCTGACTCAGGTCTCACTTGTACCCGCTAATAGCACCACTTTGGTTGCACTTTGAAGGCCACTTTTGGTGAAAACCTGAAACCATCAGCCAGTTATGCTCCCCTTTATTATATACCGTCTATTTTTAAGAGCTTAGGGAATATCACTGCAGGAACCTTGAGACATCCAGAATGTGTGCTCAGTCAACAGGGGTTCATTCAGCAGGAGTATAATAATGCACACATTTGATATTGTTTGTGCATCGCAGTTGAATTTGTTGATGATCTTGTGAAAAGACGTTCCAATTTATTGTTGTTATTACATTATTTCCCCCCGTTGATTTTCCCACCCCACCCCCTCACACACACACCCACCCATAATGCAGTGCTATATAGTTGGTAGATAGTTGAAGTTCTGCTAATGTGACATCCTTGTAAAGCTCAACACTACAACAGCCAATTCTGATAACAAACACCTATACAGGCAAATATCATCGTGAGTGATGGGAGAAAGGGGGGCCGACCCACTCAGTCAGAGAAAACAAGGCCAGTTTTGCTGTTTTAGACGTCCTGCCATGCATGGCTATGGCATTTACAGCTTTGGAAAATGTGATCCCTGATCATTTTAACCTTCTTCAGCTTTTTTTATGTAATGCTTGTGAGATATTTGGTCTTACAAGGAAACAAATCATTTTAGGGCTCTGTTTTCATAATTTTGGGGTTTTTAATAGCACAGTCGAAGCAAGTTATGTTCATATATTCAATGTCAAAGATGTTTTTTTTTAAATATATTTTAGATTTAATAAATCGAACTGAATTTGATCGAAAAATTCATATTAATATGCATGTAATAACATGAATAAAATGTAGGGTCCATATTACTGCCCTGCCATGTCCATTGCAGAAAAAACAGTCTGCCTAGTATTACTGTCAGTCATTATTGGAATATTGAATGGAATGATTGAGCTACTGCTTGGCACTTAGGGACCGTGATCATGGAAAAATACAATAAGAATGAAGAGGGAAATTGTACATGCATACATTTATGGCTTTGTTTTTTTCTGTTTTGCCTAGATAATGGGTTTTAATTGTGGTGGAGGAATGTTATGGTCATACTAGCCATCCGGGGGAGCCGGATCTTGAGTCAGGGCCAATTAGCACATTCGCGTGAGGTGAGGTTTCCAATTGGCGGTCAGTTGGAGGAGCCAGGAAGGCGTCAGGATTCGAGTGCCGTCGCCTTGCCTTCAAACACTTAGTGTAGAGAGTTAACTTTAATGAGGGATATTCTTTAGTCACATTTGCTTACACTTTTTGGAAAGCAGAGTGACAGAGCTCTCTCAAATATTGGCAGATTCTGGATTCAAGGCTTTCTAAGTACAATATGATTTGTAAAAAAAAAAAGAACAGAAATAAGGCCAGACATGCATTATCTTTTAATTCATATTATGCACAAAAGTACATGTTTTTACAGGCACAGTTTTAGTACAGCTGGTGATTATCTTTACTCTAACGTAAATATTAGTCTACTTTGGGCCGCCAGACAAATTTTAATGTCATGTTTAAAAACATCCCCAGAAGATAATTTGGGTAACGGAGAGAACTCAGCGTTCCATCTCAGGCCACTGTCATTCACTCTTAGTAAGTCATTTGGTGTAGTTCGGACTACATGAATTTTTCCAGTGGTTTCAAATGGTATTAGCCTTTCTAATAGCAGAGGATAACATATATTTAATATAGATAATATGAGATATGCACCTGTTTAGTGTTGGTGATTTTGTATAAAAATATATGTATATATATATGAAATGTTAAATGTGAAATGTTAACTAGCAGGTGTAAATACTGGATATTGGAAAAGTCTCGCTCATGCTAAACTAGTTCAGGTTTTGATGTAAAACCTTTTGTTTGGTTGTTTTTTGTTGTATTACTTATTATACATTTTGATTACACCACTAGTCTAAAGTGAAAGTGAGAGCAAATCAAGTGATTTGGAGTTTAAATGGGGAGTGTCTGTATGTGTTTATGGAATGTAGTGGACACTTTACAATTGATTTTCTTAGTTTTGGCTCCACATAGGTATTTGACTTACGTAACAATTAAGATATCCTAAAAATTCCAAAACTTTGTGTTTGTGAAGTGTATTTTTTTTTTAAGAAAAAATGCATAGCGAAAGACACATGGCAGTACGATGTTTTTGCTCTTATTTTCCATATCATTTTTCACTCCAGGTGGAAGATGTTCACACATATACACTTACTGCTGTGTATCATGACGTACTGCTATGTTGAGGATACAGTCTCGAGCTGTAAGGCTGTTTGAGAATGAGCTCAAGAACACTGTAATTAATTGATGTTGAAGGTGTACAATAAAAGTGAAGGAAGAGAAAGCTCGGCTCCCGGTTGCAGTGGGCTGGTGTGTTTGGATCTGGGACGAGACCCCAGGTCCCCTAAATCCATTTTATCCTCCTCCTTAAGTTTTCCATCTTGATGACATGTGATTTTAGCCGTCCTACCCACAAGCCTCCCCAGCGAATCAGGGCACCGCTGTGAAGAAAATGCGAAAGCCGGTATAGCAATTCATCTTCATATATTTATCTAAAGGCAGGGAAGAAGGAGTTATTACAGGGATATTCGATATTATGCTAAATTAGGTCCCTCCTTTGCAACTGTGAGGGCATTTGTTATTTTCACAATCTGTAATCTGCTCTTCATGCAAAAGTGAGCCTTTAGGGTTTTCGGCTTCTCTTCAGTCTTTTGGGATTTCTAAAAGCAACCCCCTTCCACACACACACACACACACACACACACACACACACACACACACACACACACAGTGTCTCTATTCAAAGAAATGTATGTTCTTGATTTGTTTCCTTTGAATGACTTGAAGTATAATTGAAATGAGTTGTCAGTGTAACTCGTTTATTGATTCCTTTCGTGCAAGACAGAAGCGCACAAAGCACCGATTATTCTAAAACCCCCTGGCTGTTGAACCGTGCTGGTTAAATGTGCCTGGGCGTTATCGTTTACAGTATTATTGTGATATTATAGCAATATTATCGCAAGTCTTAATTCAGCTAGGAAATACAACACATTAGCATTAGCTTCTAGCTGACATTTCCCCGATGGCTAGATAATTAACATCTGGGCTAGATACTAATATCACTTAATAATGTATCACACTAATTAAAAACAGACCTCCTAGTGTCCAGTGGAATGAAAATTGACTGCTCGTGTTTTCAAACACATTTTTAAAACCGAAATTGAAATTATAGTTAACATTTGTGTCAATGTTTTTAAAACCATTTGAAATGAGGGACCTCCTGAACACTAAATTGCATTTTAGGGCTACTGTAAAAAGATCAAATGTATTGTATCCATTTTCACCTATTTCAATTAGGAGGGTCCTGTCACCCACATGATCCTATATTGTTCTTTAAAGTGGTCTAATTTAGCCAGCTATCAGTACAAAAGTGTCCATTGGGTGAAGAAAGAGTCAAATTTTCAAAAAGAAAAAGAAAAAGAATGAAAAAAGAAAAGAAAAAACACAAACATTCCTTTTGGCCTTTAATGACAGAATGATTAATTAGCTGTTTGAGGGCTCCATGAGATTCTCCAAATGTCTGATCAACAGAATCTTCCTTTCACACGTCCTCTCTGTCTGAACTGCTGTAGCGGAGCCGCTCTGCTTCACCTCTCAGCTCCATGTGAAACTTGTTGAAGGTTATTTTCCCTCATAAACGCAGAAACGCTAATGACTCCCTATTAGTGAGCTCACTGCGGTGTCAGCATGGCCATAGGAACCGGCGAGCTGGGGGTGAGAGGGGCTTTGCGGGGGCCTGTGGGCCAGATGTGATCCAACACGAGGGGGACACAGGAACTTAAGTTCATCACTGGAGTATAAAACCCCTCCCCTTTTACTCTCTTTATTTAATTAGGAGCTTAACTACTACTGCACTGTGAAATTAAAGGAGCAGAGTTAAACTCTGCAGGCCGCGCTGTGGGTCTCTCCATCGTGTCCAGTGGAATAAAAGCTGATTGGTTAAAGAGCAGCCCTGCAGTTCGTCCGGATAAAGCTACAGTAAGTGCCCCTCTGCTATCAGCGGGGCTGATAAGCTGCAGCGTGGAGGGTGAGGGGGGAGGTGGGGGGCCCGCTTTGAGTAAATCTTTACCCACAAAAGGACTCGTTTGTGAATGAAGTTCTTTGTGTTCAAACATGAATCCGCCCCCCAAAACCCTCCCCTCCTTATCCCACCACCACCCCCTCCTGCAGCAGGAGGGGAGCGGGCTGCTTCGAGTGGCCCACAGACACGAGAGAAGTCAAAATACCCAGCAGCACTTGAGTGAAGTGCCAGGACTTCCTGTGGCACGAGCTGAAGGGGGTGATGTCACTCCAAGAGGAGGAAGAGGAGGGGGGGGGAGAGAGAGAGAGAGAGAGAAAGAGAGAGAGAAAGAAAGAGAGTGAGAGACAGAGATTTGAAGTTTGTTTATTTATTTTTACTCAAAAGTAAATAAACCCGATGTAGAGGGTTGTGTCCACTTGTCCTTAAGTAGAAAATCACCCAAACTGAATATTGTGAATTCTGTGGCTCGTTGCTTTGTGACTCCTGTTATAAACAAAGTCAAATACACCTTGTATTTCATAAAGTCCTATCGTAATTAATGAATAAATAAATAACATAGAGGCTAGAAGGTTTTACATATAATGTCTTTCCAAAACGAAACAGAGAGAGAGTGATGTCATTCTCTCTGCCCTTTTGATAATCTGGCTGGAAAGTCTGAGCTTCTCCAAACGTCTACTGGACTGATTTTTCCTTCACGCTTCCTTGTTGGCCCGTAGATGCGGAGTGACCTGTGCTGGAGCCGCTCTCTGTAATTCATTAGGCAGCTTACTGTAGAGAGACCTTCGATTTCGCGCTGCACACATTCCCAAAAAAACTCTTGCCTCTGGGATTGACTGTTTCTTGAACCTTGCACTGTTAATGGAAAGTATTCATTTATACAGTAATGAATCCTTCCAAAGCTTCAAGAAGCGCCTAAGCATTATTCGCGCTGACATCTGTGGCGCACTCGCATCGTTTTCTGAAAGCCAAAGATACGGCCTGCAGCCTACAAGCCCCTAAAACACTTTCAGATGAGACCCTTGACCGTAATTGAAGATTCTGTACTTCAGCGCAATGGATCGGAATGACATGGTGAAACATTAGATCTGCAAATTGTTTGGGAGGCCTGTTCTGTTTATGGACATGCTCGTTCTCATCAGGCGGCCTGGCAGTGCCGCTCGTCTTGCAGCTGGCCAGAGTGAACGTGAAGCAATGATGCAGATGTGAAATATCCCTCGTGACATCGGGCACTGTTCTAAACGGCTCCATCGTATTCAGAGTCTGGTAATAAAAGATGGCTGAGCGCATAAGCGAACACCTACCTTTTACTTTTACACACGCACTGCTTGCCGTGTGCTAACTCATTCAGGGGGGTCGGAATTAGACACGGAGCGCAGCCCTCCTGTCTGCTGGGAATCTAATTACACCCTTTAAATTGAGAGTACAACTCCATCACTGCTGACATCCCCGCTTACGCTGTTATTGGCGCGGATGCATTACAAAGCCCTCCGCCTGACTCTCTGCCTGCTAGCCCCCGCTCTAGAGCTCCCCTCGTGGCCTTGAAGAGATGAGCGAGACCCCCAAGCCCCACTAATCTCATGGAGCCCCGTGTTTGTGCTCCGATTTCACAATCAAGCCACATACCCCCTCCTCGACCAAACCCCCGCAAACACAACTCCTCTCATCAGCACAATTACAGCGAGGCAGCCGGCTCTTGGGCCACGCGGCTTGGGTTACGTCCAGTCGAGACTAATGGAGTCATAACATGAAGCCCAAGAGGGGGGACTGCTGTTTATGCCTCTTTTCTCCCATATGCTACAGAGAGGAGGCAGTTGCTGTGCATCTTGGCTTCAGAGTCTCCCTGCCAGCAAGCTTTGGGAAGCTGCCCTTACTTGGAGCGACATCTTATCCCTTGTCCCATGGACTTTGGCTCACAAAAAACAAATAAACCTTCTTGTGGTCACTTTAGTAAAGGAACTGACCCTTAGCAACCCATTGCTAGGTATGGTCTCCTAGGTGTAGAGTTCATAGCTACCTCACTGGTCAGTAATCCTTTCTGTTAAACTACCTTTATTGGTACCGATATGGCTGTTAGCTTGTACTATGTCTCCATTTTTTCCATCAGTTTATATTAAATATATCAATATTTTGAGTGCCATTTAAATTGGGATTGTTTTCTTTACATTATGGCCCGTTTTCTGGCTGAGAAGGCCGCTGTCATCACTTATTCTGACACTGAGTTAGAATTCAAAACAGGCAGCCAGGTTGCTGTGGTTGTGTTGGGACATATATGTTATGCAGGAGTTCTGCTTAGTGGTTTAATTCATCGACAGTCAGTTTGCAAGCTCTGTTAAGTATGAAATTCCCTGCTTGTAACGGATAATTTAAAAGCCTATTATTATAATAATAGGCTTATAATAATGTAGTTTACATTTTTTATATGTTTTATATCGAAGATTATTATTAATTTCATACAGATTATATAAGCTATATATAAATGCATGAACATACATGTAGCTTATCTTTCAACCATCCTACTGTTGGTCATGCTGAGCTGGATGCTTTAAGCATGCACTGCTCTCCATCTTTATTCAGTGTTTCGATCATGCACTCCACCTCTCGTCACCAAGGCCTGAGCACATAAAGTGACCCACAGGGAATTTTTCCCACATTCCCCACAACCGTTCCATTCCAGTGTTAGCCACTTCCCTGCCTTAACCATAATGGGATATTATAGTCTTAAAACTGCAGGCCATGCCTGCTAAGGCTTCTGTATAGTGTGTTTGAGTGTAAAAGCTAATTATGTCTCTAACCAGGCCACTCTGCTGAAACAGGGTCAGCGTGCCTGAAGTCCCGGCCCCCTCATTAACCCAAACTTCTCCCTTCAAGCAAATTCAACTGTCACCAACCCCGTTAATTATTCAATTAAGCTGCTTCAATTAACGAGCCCATCCGTATTGTTCCTGAGTATTTTATCAGGCAAATTAAATCATACGTTTCTGTAATGCTCCTGACAGTCAGGGTTAAGCCTCCTGAGAAATTCTGATCCAATTATCTATTTAGGTGTATTGATTCGTGCACCTTGGATATGAAATAATGGAAACTGTTCATTTACAGCCAAAGTCGCTGTCTAAGTGCACCGGCTGCTTTCACTTGATCTATGACGGCCTAACGTACACAGTTTGAGTGTTTATTAAATAAACTTCCTTGCTGTTTGAGTGAGAGTCGTAAATGTGTTTGATTTCTGCGTTTGAGTTTAATAGGCCCCCCGGCTCTGTGGGGACGGCCCTCTGCCATCGCTAACCGAGCTGAGAGCCGTCCGCCCGTCTCAGACTTTGGTATTCAGCAGCTGAACGCACAGGGTCAAGAGGTGTCCTGGCAGGGATGGCGCAGAAAGTGCCGTCCGCTCCTTCACGTCTCACTAGTCTTTACGAGCCAGTCCTTCATCCACCGCTAGATCGATATAACAGAGTAAGGAGAGGGCAAAGACCAAGTGGTGTGAAGACGCTACGGTGCGGAGCTCAGAGCAAGGCAGCGAGGCGGGGGGGTCTAGGCCACTGCTCTTCACCGACACGCTAAAGATTTTAAACACGTGTCAACAAATGTTGGATACAGGTCACAGACTTACATGGATGTTCCCACCAGACAGATCTTTCAATTAGAAAAAAGGGTAAATAAAATAAGTTCAGTAAAGTTCTGAATGAATAAGTAAATAATGAATACAATGATGAGTTATACACAAATAGAATGAATAAAAACAAACAGCTTCTGTAAAAATATTATTATTATTATTATTATTATTATTGCAGGGGCCATTTATTTTATTAATTTATGTAAAGATTACTCATTTGCATACACACACATGCACAGACATATTTATATACATCAGAACTACAGTCTTAAAATCAGTGTTACAAACTCCTGATTAAAAAATTTTTTTAAGTATTTTTAAGCAGCAAATCCAGCAACGCCCTGCACTGAAAAAAATGAATAGAGAAAAGAGAATAATAAAAGAAGTCTTAATGTAATGAGGTTCACTGTACAGCAGTTCTCCCATGAGAGAAATCTCAAAGCATGAAGATTTCAGGACAAATCCAAAAGCCTCGAGGACATGGTCCAGGCAGGGGCCTCCCTTAGGGTTGAGCAGCAATCCCCCCCTCACTAATCCCACCATCCTCCACAAAGCTGCAGAGAGTTGTACTCACTGGGCACTCAGGAGGAGCAGCACCCTCCAGCTGTTCCTCATTGAGCCTTTCCAGGAGTGTCCCAGGCCGAGACAGAGGGAGATCTTCACCACATGCTGTCTAAACGCATACAGGTTCCGGATTTGTTTTACTAATCCAGCTCCTGGTACTATAATTTAAGAGATTAAAGACAAAACCCATGATTTTAATCCAATATAAGTCAAGTATGTCTGTAGTTTTCACAGTCGATGGACATAATAGTGAAGATGACGGTCACAACTGACTGAACCTGGAGTTTCCCTCTGGAAGGAGTGCACTTTTTCAAAGAGGTTTCAGAGTAATGTAATTACAAAACACGGCTATTTTTGTTAAGATAATAAAGATAATTAGATAATTAAGATCAACCTTTTTTCGTCCCACAAGTGGGACGTTTGCTTTGTCACGGCTGAAAGTGGACAGTACAATGTTAAGAGCAGCAAGAATAGAACAAAATACTATATCAACAATACAGTATAAACACTATATAAACATATTTTATCTGTATTTTAAAATATATAAAGATATGTATATGTAAACTATATGTGGACTAAGGCAAGTATGTATGTATGTTGGCCTGAAAATAACGCATAAACAAACTCAAATGAAGCATAACATTGAAGTGAGGTGTAAGATGTTCACCCTGACCACTGTCTTGGTTTTGATGGTGGTTGTTGTTCATTTAAAAAGTTCCCATCACCAAATTGGAAGCAGTTGTTTGCTTTCAACATCAGTAACTGGTAAATTCCCCATGCAATGAATGGTTGGACCAGTGCAACTGGGTCTACTCTGTCCATGTGGTGAGATGCTGGTAAGGTGACTGGGCTTGTTAACTCAGCTAGCACAAAACAGTACAGATTTTCCAGCAACTTACTTGTGGTCAACTCAAAAATTCCCAGGTTCACAAGGACCATCCGACCTCACCATGAGTTTTGGGCCTGTCGCGTAACACAATGTGCCCAACCAGGTCAGGACATTTCGGTCCAAACTGTCTGCGGTAGTTTGGGGAAATTACGCAGACAATCGGTTCCGTATGACTCAGGCTGTCCAGTCCTTCACAATTACAGAACCTTCCCATGTAAAGCGTATCCAGCTCCAGTAGTGCTTAACGCCTTCAGCAGCGCATTTGCAGTCGCAACAATAGACCTAAGACATTGATGCAGTTCTGTTTCTTTTCATCTCCGTGAACTTCTGTCCCTGCTGTCATTGGCCAACAAATGCTCTTTGGATGAAAGAAGCTCCAGGCCTGTGGACGAACGAAGGGTTAAAGCAAAGAACAGACTTCGTGCCATTTTGGACAAAGTGGATGATGTTTATAAATGTGGGTGGAAGCCTCTGGAGCTCTGCTTGGGCTCAAGACGGCCCGCAAGCTGAAACACTTCAGCAAACACCCAGAGAGTTTAAGCAAACACTGCAGCCTGGCTCGGCCACATCACTGCCATCAAAGAGCTTCTTCTGTTTAATGGAAAAACACTCTGATTAGCTCTCCAGGCTGTTGACACTAGGATTGTGTAATTAGCAACAAGTATTTAACAAAGGGTGTGTGGATCATTACCAGCCCATCAAAGTTTATACCAAGCCCCTCCCTCATCTAGGCCTAGAGTTCTTGGTTTTAAAAGTGTGAGCTTCACACAGTTTGCCCCACTCTCTAGATATAGTTCCAACCAAGATGTCCAAAGATAACAAGAGATAACAAGTGTAACGACCTCATCAGTTGGAATTAAGTTCGCAATCGATCCCAAATAGACTTTTGTTTTCAGACACAGTATAATCTACTATTAACTATACACAAAACTTCAGCAGCTACTTTGAAGCCTGAATGTTGTCCATACTTATGCTGTCCATCATTGTGCCCTCTCCTGACTATAGACCTACAGTATCCGCTCCTCTCCACCGGTTGGGACAGTGCTTATCTCTGCGCCATGCTCTATTTCAGAGCTGTGCCTGACTCCCCAGGAGGCCATAGAGGGCATCCCGGTGCATGACGGACGAGGCCGAGGTGGCTATTTCTGCCCAAGTAGCCATCCGTCACTGACCTGAGTGCACACGGTTGAAGAGCAGCAGGGGAGAGTGGCACACCGTCCTTTCTCTGCTTCTTCTGCCTTTTTTTGTCATTGATCGGCATCCGGCCTCCATCTACAATGTAGCAATACAGCGTCACACCTCTCCCCTCACCCCATCACAGCCTCATTGAGAGGATTGAGAGGCTAGTTAACTATGACTAGCCAAAGTACCTCCCAGCAGCTGCTTTTCAGGCTTTATTTTTAGGCCCGGGACATGCTTTTTTTCCCCCTTCCACCTTGCTCTTTCTAAATGAGCCGCGTCCTCGTTCAATTTACAGATGCACCCGAGGAGTAATTCCTGTGTTCCTGACACCGTCTCTGGGCCAGGAGTAATCCCCATCGCCGCCTAGCAAGGGTTCCACAGGGCTAATATGAATGTAAGCAGGGGAGCACAGTGACAGCGCCTGCAGAACACACCAATTTAATGTATTGTTTTTTAATTATCACTCTCATTCATTCACCCCAGCTCCTATCCCCCCACCTCTCCCTCCCACTCTCTCTCTCTCCCCCTTTCTTTCTCTCTCTCTCTCTCTCTCTCTCTTCGACAGGGTTCCTTTTATCATCGCGCCAGTCTTAAAGATAATAAACTTTTGCTTAAAGGTAATTACTTAATCTGGACAAACCTGTGTGTTAAGCAGAGCTATTAAGAGCAGGGGTGATAAATCAGTGTGTAGTGGGGGCTGGGTGATTATGGCGGCATGCAATCAGTCTTGGAGACCCTTGCAGTCCTAAGTACTGAAATTACACAAACAGCATGCTAACAACACACTGCTGACGACGGGGCAGGCAGTGGAGGCCCTTCAGAGCCTGATGCTCCATGCTAACCCCCAGCACTATGATGCATGGACCTTATTAGAGGCAGGCCCAGATGCGGCTGAAGGATGCTGATAAGTGACCCCCCCCTGCTCCGACCCTTGCCTCTGCAGTTGCAAGCCCAAGCCTGACCTCCTGCCCTCGGCATAGATGGCCAAAACGAAGGCCGAATTGAACTGGAGCCTTTTCTTAGTTTGATCCAATTGCTACAAGATATACATGGAAAAGATACCATATATGCACTTTGTAACTGTAATTAATGTGACGCTTGTAATCCTCATATTAACATATGTTTGTAGCATTTCTAGAGCCTGATCCCATCCATTGGAATTCAAAACGTGATGGATAGAAATGCTCCAGGATTGGAAATTGGAACTAAAAACATTTTTGCCGTTTCCTTTGCCGTTGACAAAGTTAGTAACAGTGTTTTCTGTGTTGACTTTAGGAGATGCCCACAGGAACTCATATGTTACATCTGAGGTTTCTCAGGGTGCCCACACCACACAGTAAAAGCCTGATTTACTAAAAACCTCATTTGCATGTTGTAGCCTTATGTAACATCACAGAAGAAGCCAATATTGCCTTAGTATTGAACTAAAGACACACTGGCACAGCCCTGATATTGACATCACGGCTGGTCATTATATTTATAATTCAAAATTCCCTGCAAAGTCCCACTGAAGTGCTGTCCAGTAAACGCTCGATTTGAAAGAAAATGCTAGCTGTTAAACATTTCTGCTGCATTCTGAAGCACAAACTACATGCTGAGCTTCTGAAACTGCCAGAGGCCTGTAGCCACCTTGGCACATCCCAGAATGCGCTGCAAGACGGGGCCCAGTGGTGTGTAATAGTTGGCATGATGATGTGTAGTTAGGACTCTAGCCAGCTTGTTCCAGAGGAATTTCCTGTCTAATTTCCCCTCCTGCTTCTCTGGGTAAGACAGAATGCCTTTTAATTACAGCGCCTTAGACCGGCCTGCTCGGAGGATCATTACCATTATTGAGCACTTCCTATAAGATGGAACCACTTTAGCTTTTTAGATTCAAGGATTAGGGCTCCACAAACACAAGAGAGGCCTGTTTGTGTGCCTTGAATATTCCAAGAGCAGTTACAACAGAGTAAACCACTTAGCCTGAATAGCTATCTTATTCTCTAATTTGGAGACAGATTATGGATTTTATCGCCAGTCTGGTAAAGCAGATGTTTTTCAATACGGTGTGAACACAAAAATCTGAATTGAAATCAGGTCTAAACCAGTTTCATATGTGCTTCTCCAGACAAGTTCTCGTATTTCACAGGCGAAAATCTGTTCACAAAAACCATCTGACTGTAATGAACCCCATGAACCTATGAATTTCACCACTTGATACCACTTAAGCACAGTGCTTTTCTGTTTTCTTTTTTGTGGTGAGTGATGTTTGCCACAGGTCCCACAGCAACACGTGATGGGACCATGTGTGAAGTTCACTGACCGAACACATAGTGCCCGTTAGATTTAGCAGCATGATGGGAATTTTCTGGCTCTTATCGCTTGACGAGGACCAGGATCTGAATGCACTAGAATACGCTGCTTTCTGCGCCATCGAAACTGAGCAATAACGTGTGAAATCAGCAGCTTAAACTGAGCGAGTTATGATTTAGCGCTCATCCCGTCTGAGAAAAAGCCCACAGCTCTGGAGTGATGATGAAAAAGTGATTCACCCCACTGCGTCGGTCCCCCCAGATGTGAAAACAAATGTTATCACCCAAAGACTAATAGATAGCGAAGGTCTGAGTTGGGGAGCGCAGCTCGGCGTGGGCCCCGAGGGGGACGGGGTTCTCTGCAGCAGGTAAACGCCCCTCTTGAACTCTCCAGAGCGCTCGCCTTTTGTTCTCCCAGCCGCGCCTGAACAATGGAGCTGTCCGCGTGATATAAGAACCCAAGCCCATGCGATAGAATAGCTATCCCAGGCCCGGTCAATCTCTCCAGCGCTTGCTCCGGAGACGGCCGCGAGATGGCCCGGCCTACCCTAGCCCCAGGCCTCCTTTGGGGGTGAGCCCGAACCGGCGGCCTGACATGAAAAATGTGACCGCTGGAAATAACACTGGTAATGCGGATAATTGAGGCAAGGGCGCTGATGAATGGGGCTGTGTGGAGCAATGTGGAACTTTAATGACGCTGAGGATGGAGGGTCTAATGCTGTTTAATCTTACTTTTTTAGCTTTGGTCACTGGAAAAATATGGGTTAAGTGTGTTTACAGTAGCATAAAAAATTGACGAATTTCTGTTTTTGCCGTGAATGCTATTGTCCCGTTTTAAAACCTCTAGTTTGGTTTCATTTTTCACTTTTCCTTATTTGTGATCAGCATTCTCACTTGAAAGCCCTGCTCAACCCACAATAGCGTGATTTAAGTATTCTAAGCGGGGTGAGGTGATTAAGATTCAGGAGGGAGGTGTGTGTGTGACTTCAGCGCGGGAGAATTCTTGCGGAGGACGACTCTCGCTGCTTCCTGTCATGTTTTGCTGACCCAATTCTACACACTCTTTGTTTTTCGGGCCTTCCTCGAGCCCCCCTTCCCATTAGCCCGTCCAATAACTCACCCATAGCATTAGTTAAGGGGCATTAACTGGGGCCGGGAGCTGAATGAAGTTGTTTTCGCCTGCATCCACTCGACGGGCCCCATGCACTCACACACACAGGGCTATTATACTGTTTTCTGAGCGTCAAGGGTGAAAAATATCCCCTTGCTCTTTACACTGGACAGAGAGCAAGAGAGGAAGAGAGAGAGTCCCTCCAATTGAGACCTGCGTTCAATCAAATAAGCTTCATTGTCTGGTGTTTCACTGCAGCAGCTGGAGTTTTGAGAAGTGGCTGAGCTTTAATAGGAAGCGTTGCTGCTAAAGGTCAGATTTGAGTGGTCCCGTACGAAGCACCCGGTTTAAGCAGGACTGGGGTGGGGAGGGGAGCGGACACTCTCCAGGTTGCGTCTCATGTTTTTCAACAGCTGCGCGGCGTTATTGTTTCGCTTTCTGCGTGTCAGGTGTGTTTTATGGTGTTTTTGCATCAATTAAACCCGACCCGGGGCATTTTCCATGACAAATGCAGTAAAGAGGGAAGATGACTTAAGCAAGTCACGCACAAGGCCTGCAGCACTGGGGCCCAGTGCTTCCCATGTATTATTTTACACCATACTGCGCCATACAAACACAAAAAGTGCCTGTTATTAATAGCCATGGCAGTTATATACATTGATGTTATAATTGGTTACACTCCCATATGTAATAAAAGTGTGTGCTTGTTGCACTGTCTCAGCAAAGGCGGCCTTAAAGCCGTTTTTCCATAATGTGCTGCAAGAGAGTCTGTAGAAACGATTTAAAATAAGTAAAAAAAAAA
>JBBPDB010000039.1:1594862-1608940 GCA_037974465.1 Brachypetersius altus | reverse complement strand
CCAAATGTTCTCCCAGATCACTTTAATTTCATTTGGAACTCAGTTTAATACATTACCCTTAAAGAAAATGTAAATATGAAATATTTTTTATATATATATATGTATAATGATGAGTATGTTTAAGCTATTGCCTACCCAGTGCTAAACAATCAATCAAATGGGTGTTTGTTTTCAAAATCTGGGTTTTTGTAGGATCTGTAGGATCAGAATCAGAAACTTAATTGAGGAAGTTGCTTATGTAATGACTGCAAAGACACAGAGACAAGAACAAAATAAAATCTAAAGTATAAAATCTAAAGTCTAAATGAATCATTGATCAAGTCGAAATGAAAAATTTTTTAGGGTTTTTAAGAAACCCTATCCCTAACCGACACAAATGGTAGTTTGAAATGTGTGAATATGCCTTAACTCACATGTATACATCTTTTGAGTTGAAAGAGCACAGACGTAATGGAAAGCTTCTGTTCAGACCACAGTCATCAGTCCAGACGTATAAATAGGCTCTCTGACTGGAGTAAAAGCTCCAAAGACAAGTACGACATTTCTTCCTTCAACAACCTTCTTACACATAATCTGTCTCCTCCGATCCACTCTGGATGATTGGGTGCCATATCACACAAACCCCTGTGGTCATGGAACATAATCGTTTGCTTGCGTGCCATTCAGTACGGATGCAAGCTTCGCCTGACGTTTGCCCTCAGTCTCAACCCCAAACCAGATCCCAACACAATAAGACCAGCAGACATGATATCATGCTATTTCATGGATCTGAGAAACGCTGCAGATCAGACTACAGAGACGAGTTAGCGCTTATTCAGACACAGGCTGGAGTCTCTCTGCTGGGTTTATGCAGCAAAAAAACGCCTCGGGTCCAGGAACCAAACCCTATCCATCACAGCCCCGCGCACAAGAACCGCTCCTTGGAGAATGCTCACTGGCGCATTGGCTGCTTTTGAGATTAGAAGCTTTGGCTTGAAGGGGAGTCTGGAATGCTTTGGAATCATTGTGGCTAGGAGTCGACTGATAATAATCAAAGCCAATATTTTCTGCTTTTATTTTTTTGGTTCAAGTACTTTATAGTTGGTACAACCATTTACGTAGCACAGATAAGACTTCAACTTATTGTGAAATGCTACAGGAAAAACAAAAATTGGTCTGCTGTTTCTGAAATTACCATTCTGTAGTGTCTGTTTGTACTTCTAGAACTTACTTCTAGCCCTGTCGTTGATCATAACTGATATGGACCCATGTCCTGATCATCTAATAATCAGTAACACAGTCAGATGGTCACAAGTTAGTAAAGATACTGATTGTGATTATCATTATTGACCACATCTCACCTCTTCTCCCCCCACAGACCACCAGGGCTCGCGGGCAGCCCGGTCATCTCTGATATCTCACTGATCCGACTCTCTCCAAGCGGGACAGGCGAGTCGCCCTTCAGCCCCCCGCACCCTTACGTCACCCCCCACGTGGAACACTACCTGCGCTCAGTCCACAGCAGCCCCACGCTCTCCATGATCTCAGCCGCCCGCGGCCTCAGCCCTGCAGACGGTGAGTGCAGAAGGACTTTTCACTTCACCTCGGTTCGGTTCTGTTGTGTTTAACTTGATTTAACTCAAGCTGAACTGCACTGAACTGGAACACGACATAGTCTGGACACCAAATCCATCCAGATCTTTTGTTTTCATTGATTGTAGTGAACTAAGAATGGATAATAAAAAGTTATCGTAGTATTCATTAATTAAATAGCATACTTTCTATTAAATCATCAAATATGCCTAAAGGCCAGAACTGATAACACTGAAGCACTTTGCAAACTTAACATGTTAACAAATGAAACTGTTAATGTACAATTTTTTAGCCACCGTTAAAACACTGACCCTTCAAACCGTCCTTTTTTCAGCCCAAAGCAAAGCTGTTGTCCTTTCTGTCCAATTCAGCTATTCAGTGATTCAGTAATATTCAGTAATAATCAGTATTATCATCACTTGAGGGCACCTTCAGATTTCTGGACAGCACTCACTGGACAACTATGGATAAAAAGCAGCGAAGTACTCTATGAACGACAAGGGAAGTGTTATAGAATATCAGCTCTGCACTCGATACCTTCTGATGAACTTATTTTGTCTGGTCGCCCGACCCACATGTTTAAAAACCTCTTTAAAATGCGGATAGTTCAACAGCAAACATGCCACTTCAGTTGTCTGTCCCAGTTGTGGACCCTGGAACCGCACCACTATGTCTGGAATGCATTCGGCACACCCGGACCTTTGAACCGCGCCGTGCTGAGACTTCTGCTTCAGAGGCTGCTTGTGTTGGGAAGCGTGTGGGAATGAAAAAAAAAAAGAGTGAAAAGTGGGCAGGCAGAATTCTCCCTGACGTGCTGACACTTCTCTCTCCGCAGCTGAATTACAATAACAGGTTGGGGCGAGCAGGCCGAATAGCAGGCCAAATAAATCACCTTTTACAGTCTGTCAACAGTAATGTGTCTGCGCTTTTAAACTTAAATAAGCAGCGCACAGGAGATCCCGACAGCGATAAAGCCTGGAGAGGGGGGGAGAGAAAAAGAGAGCGAGGGGAAGGCTATTTTAACTTGAATGAATGCAGATAGGTAGACGTGGCCTTGAATGTGAGATGTTACTTGCGGAATACGACTGGCCCTGTTCTGAAATGCAGCGGCCGGCCCCAGCTATTCAGGACACCGTCATCGTTGGCTTTTATTTTAAGCGCACATTTATTTCCACACAGGAATATATAGAAATAATAGGCCTGGGATTAGATTGCGGATCGTTTTTTGGCCAGGGGTCGTCTCAGCAGAGCGTAAATTGTGCTGAGCTATTTCCACAGCGGGACGGAGCAGAACTATAGTAACTTTAGAAACGCTCCGCGGCTTCGTCCAGGATTCCACTCGCGTCAACATTTCTGTGAGAAAAAGACAAGCGTCTCCCCAAAGTGCTTAAACACGACTTTACCGGCAGCGGAATTTCAGGGAGAGTCCAACACAGTGGGGTGCTTCATTTGTTTTGCCACAATACAGTGCACATGAAAAGAAGCGTCAGATATGGGAGAGAGAGAGAGAGAGAGAGAAAGAGAGAGAGAGTTGTACTTCAAACACAGTTGGAGCTAATTGTCTGTGAGAAAGCAGTGGAAATGTTTTCAAGGTGTATGATGCAGCTTAACGTGCACATATGCGTGCACGCACGCACCAACGCATGCATGCATGTTTCTGAAAGCACAGCAGAAGCTCTGAAGACTGACTGTTGCTGTATGTTAATATGAACCATATGGAGTGGAGGGGCGGTGCTCGCGGCCCACGTAAAGCAGCTTCGGCCCTTTCAGTCTTATTGCTCCTGACACTTAACAGGATTTTACCTGTTGCAGATGTTAACACTAGGCTGCTGTGAGAGCGCCGGGCTTAGCTCTCTATACTGCGTCCACTGGACATCTGTGTGTGTGAGTGTGGGGGTGGGGGGCTCTGTTTATGCATGGAGGAAATATTTCTAATTTGGCAACTCATGTTTCAGTTTCCTCCACTTTCTTGAGTCTGCTTATCTCTCTGTCTCCATTCGGACCCTTTCAGTGTCGGCTACAGTGTACGACCCCAGGCTGGACTTGCTCACTAACACTTCGCTGTTTATTGAATCTGGCGAAAAGTTACATTTACAAAGTTTTTCCCTCATACCCCAAATGGAGTTGTTCCTCCAACACGTGTTTAATGTTGCCTCTTTAGTTTTGCCCTTAAATACTGGTCGTTCATACCCTTCCAATTCGCACTGTACTAAATATGTGACTAAATCAGCCCAAACGTGCCCCTTTAATTGTACAGTAATGTTGAATATTCATGTTGATCGTTGATTTTTAGCTCCCATTCTGATTTTGTTCATAGCCAAATTAGCAAATAGCTGTTAATTGGGTACTTTTTTTAAAAATCAGAACCTTACACCATGGAGCCTGAACACATAAAACACTTGTGCAAGATAAATAAAATGATTTTCACCTTAATAATCCAAACACACATTTAAAATGAACTAAAAATCTGTTGCTAATTAAATAACCTGGATCTAATAAAGTGTTAAATGGAGACGACTGGCTTATTGCAGTACATGTGGCGTTTTGGTATAGGCATTGCGGCAGCATTTAGCAGTGTTCTCACATACTTCTCACCATTTACATCATACAGTTGGAACACAGATCAGCCATATCTGTTCACTGGAGCTGAAATGGTCTGATTTTTATCCCAGACCTTTACTGGCTATGTGCTTTCTGACACTGAATGACCCACTGTTATGGTAAAAATAGCTTTTAATGCTAAAAAAGCATTTCCATGTTCAGAATTTGCTCATACTTCCATCACTTGTCAGCTACACCAACCTTGCTGCACTACTGCAAACACATATTACTGACACATCTTAATTGTTACATTAGTGGAAAGGGGAGAAGTGTGTAAACTCCATTTTTCGCCAGACTTTCAGTTGCTGGGTAAATGCTCACTTCTTCATCTTTGCCGTCTACAGTAGCCCATGAGCACCTGAAGGAGCGAAGCCTGTTCGGCCTGCCCCCACCCCCACCCGGAGCCAGTTCGGCCGACTACTACCATCACCTGATGGCCAGCCACCGGAGCCCATATGGAGAGCTGCTCATGCAGGGCGCTGGAGCCTCTGCTGCCACCGCTGCTGCTGCCGCTGCCGCCCACCTGCCAGACTACATCAACCCAATGGACGGTGAGTTACAGCACAGCAAAGATCGAGAGAATAAAAAAAGAGTAGAAACAGATATAATTCAATACACCTTCATACTGAGCTGTTCTTCAGTCGGCTCAACAGTCAGACTGAGTTGAAGGAATGGCTGCAATTGGCTACAAACACATAACCCACGCAATCAAGACTCGTTCACACCCATGCGTCAGTTGTGGTCCTAAACACAGGTTTTCAGGTTATTGTCATCAGCAGCTGTGTACACATATATAGTGTGGTGAGTCACAGAGAAACATATAGCGACATTAAGCCAAGAGTCAATACAGTAAATTCACGCTACAACAATGTAACTGTGTGGTGTAAACAGGATGTAAGCCCATATTAAAGTGTTCCCTTATAGTCACAGGTGAAATCTTGCTGAAAGGTACCGCAGTGATGATACTAGCAGTGCTGGGATTCAAACCCACAACCAGGGGTAACACCTAAACCACTAGGCCACCACCTGCCCCATACAGTATACAGTTTGATTATTGCACAGGATGCAGTTACCAGCACTGAACTAAGTGCAAGGAGTGACAGAAACAAAGCAAAGAATAGAGAATACAGCAAAATAACAGTATAGTGCAAACAGTAAGTCTAAGACAGTACAATAAATAAACAATACAGCAGTGTTACGGTATGCTGTGAATGGGATGTAAACCTTGATAATACTGCAGTTAGCAAACCACAGTCAGAACACAGATCAGCTAGGTGTGATTGGCATCCATTGTGAGATACATGTGCTAAATGTAACTGTAATTGTTAATGGACCGCCTTGTCAACCGCATCATCTGTTTTTGTTCATCACCTCATTCTTTTCTTCTAAAAGGTTGCATCAGATATCCAGTTGATGGTGAAATGTTCGCCACAGTCCGTGTACACAAGCCAAAGATCATGGTACATTGTTGTCTGACAGCAAATGCAGCAAGAGATGATGTAGTAAAGGCAGGACCCTTTCTCCAGTCACGAAATACAATCACTGGCAATGCATTCGAGACGCGTGGGAACGCCAGATGTAAGCAGCTATAGACCCTCCACTTGTGATCAGATCGCTGAAGATGAATACCGCGTATGAACTGGCTCATATATATTTTCTGCTCACAGGGAGCTTAAAGAAATAGTTTGGCAAAAATTCATATTCCTTTTTTCCTTATTCTGCATCCATATAAATGTACGTGATCACCATCAAGACATGTTTGGCCTTTTCATTTTTTGCCCTGGATCAACAAGTAATGGAAGCTATATGTAGCTATATGATCCATTTTTCCATATTTATAGATATGCAGACGGGATGTCAAACGCATAAGCAAGTCTGAGATTATTTATCTCAACACGGTTTGCATGCTACAATAAACTTGTAGATTCGGTGCTGAACTTTGGCCAGGCTGTGTCTTTAAGGTAACTGTACTGTACAGTATTTCCCCACTCTCTCTGCCAGCAGTCTGTGTAAACACATGCGGGACAGACTGAGCTGCAGTGACATTTATGAGAGCGTTTCCCTCAGAGGAAGGCGCGTGTGTTTAACATAATGAATGCCTGCTTTCATCCACCACTTCCTAAGTCACCTTAAAAGGGGACAGGCCGTCTGGAGGAGAGACCGAGTCTTTTAGAGAGAGACCCAGAGCTTTCACATGCCACGGCCATAGCGTCATCCATCAAAGGCTGTTTAATGAAACTGGCCATCAAACTCACTCCATGACCTGAAATGGAGATGCTGATGAGGGATCAGAGGTGGCTGCACTGTCCCCAGCTCACACTGGCACAAAGGGGCTCATACTGCCCCCCCTTTTCTTTGCCCAAGACCCAAGAGCTAGGAAAAGGCCCTTGAAGCCTCAGTGTTTGCACTCTGTTGCATTCTCCTTTTGTAAGTATGGCTTCAAAAATGAAAAAATGCCAGTGATGTCATTTTTTTGCTGATCATCTCATTAACTTTCAATCAATGCTCAGTAATGTTCTAACTTATTAAAAAATGCTGCATGTTGGGGATTGCTGTACACTGTAGAGAGTGTAGGGGTAATGCTGCGTCTTATGAGGCGGGGTGGTAATGATAATGGCACAATACCGGTATCAGCAGATGATATTTTGTTGTAGGTGTGGGACAGATGTTTACCAAGGAGCAGAATGTTCGGCTACAATGTCAGCATTTTATTCAATGTACTGCACTTTACTATGCTTTGCTTTAACTCTACTGAAGTTACATTAGCGCTGAAGCAGGTAGATTTAGTGGACTTTCAACATTTTAAAAGTTACCCAATCAGCATTAAACATTTCCAAAATTCCCATTTGAGTACATCCCTAACCAAGAGAAATTGCTCATCATGCAAACAGAGCTGTGAGTGATGGGCAAACCAAAAGTAGATAAACCGAAGTTGTTTTAATCATTTAATTTGTCACTTTGTAGATGGATGAATAATAGAAATAGTAGAAATAGAATAACAGAAATAGAAACTTAAAGAATGATTTGAAATTAGCTGCTGCCAAAGCTAAAGCACATTTCTGGGGCAAAACCACACTCTGACCATTATTGTGTACTCCTTGAAATCAGGGCAGTGGAGAGGAACTAGAAGTGTCACCATCAGGTATAAGAGGAGCTATTTTATCACGGTTTAAGTGTGATATAGAAGACAAACATACAATATGTAATCATTTGTGTGATTATGTAATCGAATTGTAGTGCTATAATACCTCCAGAGTTGTGAGGGTTAGAGAAGTGCCCCATATCACACAGTAGCAATGCTGCGCTCCGCTGTTGAGCAAATATTTGCTTGCCCTTCACCGCACGGGTGGACGGCGAGGCCAAACAACCCGCTTCCAAAAACAAACGGCTAGACGTCCCACATCTTTTCTTCCCTCTAGCCCCACTTCTCCTCAATTCACGCTCCAGCTGCCCCCCTCCGTCTTCAGTCCTCATCACAGTGGTGTGTGACACGGACTGTCCCGCACAAACCCAGCGCTGTGTTAAGGCAGCGGGGCCGAACGGCTCATTAGGCCGTGCTTGGGCTTTTGGCTTTGATCCGCAGGCCATCAGTCTACGCCTCTAAGCTTCACTCAGTAACTCTCAATAACTAAGGGGTTTTGCAGGGGTCAAGTCTTGGAAGGAATGGAATGGGTCACTGGAATGAACACGATATGGGCAGTCCTGCATTTGTCTCTATCTAAATCTTTAATCAAGCACTTCAGCAGTGCTCTAGCGCCAAATAGAGAAGAGAAATTCATTCTTACATGAAAGTAAAACACTATTTTTTATGGTGGGTAATTCCAATTGGAGAACTCCAGCTGAATTTGATGTGTGATGACGCATGAGAACGTGCACTTCAAGCTGTTCGGAAGGCTCTGCCTCGAGCCCAGGAGTTCAAAAAGAATCGAAACGCTCCAGACTCTCTTGCTCTTTTCTAGCATCACCAGGGTTGATGCTATATTTTGCTGTGTTCATGCTAAGCATTTTTCCTCAAGCGCGTGTTTACTTTTAGTCCTAGGGGAAGTGCCCAGAAGGTGGTCGGAAAAGAGCTTTTTTCCATCAGAGTTCAGAAAAGCGCAGGGTGAAGTTCTCAAAGGTAGCAGCGCTATTGGGGTGACAGTGTTTTTACAATGATGACTTGCGTAGAAGATGTGAAGGCAGCCTAACAAAACAGTGAACTGAAAAAAAAATTCACAGACTAATGCCATACTGTGTGTTATGGGGCACTTCTCTAATCCTTAGAACGTTGGAATTATTATACCATTACAATTTGATTACATACAGTGTATGTAATTAATTACAATTTGTTTTCTCTTTTTCACACTTGACAAAATATCTCCTCTATACTTGTTGGTGACTCTTCCAGTTCCTCTCCGCTGTCCGAGGAGTGCACAGTAACGGTCAGAGTCTGGTTGTGCCCTAAAAATGTGCTACAACTATGGCTGCAGCTAATTTCAGTTAGTTTCTATTAGAAACTAAAATAAAGTTCTCATCACAGACTACTGCATGAGGACTAGAAGGCTATCTTAAGAACCATATCCCATGAACATCTCAGGCCAAGGCAAACTTTGCTCAGCCTGTTCCTGTCCCACCCAGACCCCCGTTCTCCCAGCATGTTTAAGGCTGGGGTGGCGGGGTTCTGGCGTGTGGGGCTGCAGCGGGTTTAGCAGTCTCCTCTGACATAAATCACTGGGGTCGGTGGGGGAGGGGTATCAGGAGGCGCCGCCTCTCCATTTGGCCATTTATCAAGGGAAGTGGCACATTAATAAACACATCTCCCCCGGGGTGAGGGCATAACAGAGACAAATACCAGTGCCAAGGCTGAACGGGCCCGTCCCACACACTCTCACAGCCCTCATTAACTCTACGCAAATACCAGCACAGCCACGCTGGAAAAGCCTTCCACTGTTGTAGCGGGCTTCTATATCAGGTTTACTGTATGATCTTCACACGCACACGCACACACACACAGATGCTCATACATATATACGCACCTGCAATGCACAAGGTACATCCACAGTGAATCTGGGCTACAGTCTCACAGTAAAAATATCCTCCTTTTTCTAGAATTCAATCATTTTAGTAGGCATTTAAGTCATAACAAGGGTTTGTTATATTATTGATAAGCAAATCAGAAAAGCCAATAAAAATGTGATTAAGCTCTTATTTACATGACATCCTCCTTCCTGCTGTTTTTTTCTTAAAGGGCCCATGTCCTACAATCATCTTCTATTTATTTCGAGGATCCTTTTCCAAACTTTATGTAATAAATCTTTTATGTAATACTGCGCTTGTGGTCCCCAATTCTTCGGTTGTCGTGCACTGGGTTCTTGCCATGGGTGTCCTTTTATTGAGTGATTTAGTTATTTTCTTCATCTGAATGCACTTTGAGATTTCTGTGTAAAATAAAACGTGCTGAATAAATAAATTATTATTATTATTGTATAAGCATCAAAAGTTGAGCTTGCGGGAAAACATGAATTAAGAAAAAGGTCGGTAGACGCAGGCCTTTTAAACTCAGGAAAGATGTGTAAATTGTACACTAAAACTAGCAATAGAATATAATTATACTTGTTTTATTTGACATGGGGTGGTTCAAATTTTGCATACAAATGTATGGAAGGAATTCTGATTTCCGATCCACGTATTGCAGAGGAAATGCTCGTATCGGTCAAACTCCGGTCTAAATGGTCTGGGGCTCGGTGCAGCCGCGGAAGGTTGTGGGTGCTAAACGTCTGTTAGAGGCCCGTGTGCTGGAATGAACATTTGAAATGACAGAAAGCCATTAGCTCATGCTAAGAGTAATGGCCTTCACAGCTACAAAGCAGGGGGATTACTTATTAGCTCTGGGCTCCGTAGGGAAGGGGTATACACATGAAATTCTCACACACACACACACACACACACACACACGAGCATACATACAGACCCAGGCCAGAGCAGTGGAATGGTTTGTGTAAGGCTGCTTGTGTTGGCACTGCCTGTGATGGAATCATTATGGACGTCCGGTTGCCAGAGCCTCTGGTTACAACCCCTAGTCACACACACATACACACACATGCCTTTGCTTACACCAGCACTAATGCCTAGCACCTGTTGAGCTCGCAGGCCGCTTTGTGTTTTTTTCACACCGCGGCCCGACCAAAAGGATCTGAAAATGTTCCGCAAACGCAGATCTGCGCAAACACACCCTCGCAGATGTACCTGCTTAATTTTTCATGCACATTCCTTCTGAGTTAAAATCAATGCTGTAAATTGCCCTCATTAAACAAACCGATACACGCCTGCAATAGCTGATTCCTATCTAAGTAATTACAGTAAATTATTGGCAATGATTAATCATCCCGGGACCCATCAGAATGAGGTCGCTAAGAGTTGAAGATGAAGAAGATAAAGATGCTTTGTTGTTCTATTTCATTTCACCATTTGAATGGCCGACATACTCCGTTCGGTGTATGAGCATGTTTTATTTGGTTTTGGTTTGTTTTGGTCTCCTAGAGCTTATCTACAGGACCTCTGATTGATTATCCACACTGTGAACATAGGAAGTGTAGTCCCATCTGTTGGTGTAGATGTATATTGAATGTAAATGCAACTCATTATGTAACACGTTATTATTTAGGACAGTCAAAGTTAAAGCGATAATAATAATAATAATAATAATAATAATAATAATAATAATAATAATAATAATAATGCATTCATGTAATAAATGATTAGCACCATTTTTCAAACCCACCATCCTATTTTGACTCTGATCTGTAGAGCAGGCTGAAGCCCAGCTGCTGTATGATGCTATTCACTGTAAAAATGATAAATGGGAGATGAAAGCTAGTGTCCAGGTCAACTAAAGTTCTAATAGTAAGTTAACAGAACAAAAATCAATGTTTGACGTCCTGTTGTGTTTTATCTTTATGTAGCACTGTTCTGATTGGCTACATTCAAAATATGTAATCTTCCGTAATAGCGCAGGTCGAAGACCAGCTGCCCATGAGCTGGCTGTTGCTATGACAGAATTCACGAGCCTTCTCAATCAAATTCAGCTTTTAAACAGCTTCTATAGCAAACTCTTCATTAGATTAGTCAGACAGCACTTACAGGAGACCTACAGCTCCAGGAAAAAATAAGAGACCACTGAAAAAATGTTCCGTTATCTGGAACTAAACAGCGTTGTCTTCGTTTTTAAGAACTGCTGACAGTATTTCTCCTCGTTTCCAAATAAAACTATTCTTCTTTAAAGCGTAATTTAAATGAAATGACAAAACATCAGAATAAGAGAAATGATGCAGTGTTTGCAGAACTTAATTGGAGGAAACAAACAAATATCTTGTACACTCTTAAACAAAAAGAGGAGAGTGTTGATTACAGCAGTGTTTTTATACTTTTCCTCATTAAATAAGATGTGATTCAGGTGATCAGCAGAATGAGGGGCTTGAGTAGGGATTTAACAGACACTGGCATGGAATGGTTGTCACTCATAGAGATGCTGATTTCAAAATAAATTGCAGTGGTCTGTTTCTCCAGAGATATATATATATAATATCATTGTTTTCTATATATCCCCTTTTTTATATTTCTGTATCCTTTAAATACACCAGCGACCCTGTGATCATGTGAAATCTTCATTAGAAACATGGCTTTAGCCTTTCATGAGGTTTTAAGGTATTTACATCTTTCTCTCTGGTATTTTTATGGTCCGATTGGCAGAGTCCTTCACGGTCTTCAAGCGTCGCCTGAAGACCCACCTTTTCAAGGAGCACTTTGGCGACTAATTATGTCTCTTTCCTACTGCTTACTTATTTCTTATTTAAAAAAAAAAAATTCCTTGACCTACATTGTTCTTCTCTAGTTCTTATGTATTGTTGGGTTAGGCGCTGGCTAGTTATTATTTGGACAGTTGTTGTATAGATGCCCTGACTGCAGTATCTTGGTTAAATAGTTGACTCAGCTGTTTTTCAGGTAAGAAACAGTTGTGGAATTCTTAAGCCCTGATGTACGTCGCTCTGGATAAAAGCGTCAGCTAAATGCTGTAAATGTAAATGTAAATGTTTATTTTCTGTTTAATAAAGAAAGCACTAGCATGGATGCCTGCCTGCCTCGTGCCTGTTTCCCAATAGGTAAATCACGGAAACGGGTTAACCCCGTCTTCCATGACAATTGGTGATTACTCGTACATTTTACTGTATTTTTATTACTACAAAATGCATTAAATTATTACTGTATTTACCTGGCTTATACAGAAAATAAATGACAGCGCATACCAAAGAAAATGCCCGTGCATGAATTACAGTGCAGTCTGTTCAATTAAAGTGTTCTTGGAGCACATTTGAGTCATATGTAGGGTTTACACTATAAAAATAGGCACCCTTAGAACAATCAGCAACATAAAGGTCAATTAAAAAGGAAAAATTAAGCATTTAGATTAGGCTGGCATACTCAATTACTGGACAAATGATTGTCAGGAATGTCTGTATTAAAACATCACATGAAAGACCTGCCCTTTTGACCACACTGAGGTAATGGATCTTTGCCCTTGGTAGGTACTGTTTACTGAACCCAGTGCCACCAGCAAGTTATGCTATAGCAGCTCTGCTCATTTCTGAGCTTCTTCTACCTTTTTGTATTTTTTATTCTCTTTAGTTTTTGTAAATCTGCAGTAATAACAAGACACCATTATTGAACATTTGCCACTTGTGGGACTAAAAGTTTATATTATCTTTTCTTACTGCATACTGGGAGCACACCACAAGATCACATTAACTTCATCAACTGACGTTTCACTTGGTGTGGTTGTGGCTGATCGGTGTAGGAGAGGTGTATATGTCCAAGTATGTGTATATATGTTTGAGTAAGGATCGTGCTCCGGTTATAAAAATTCACAAAATTGTCATTGTTAACCACCCACATGAGAGTAATGTAATTAGTAAAATTCACATGTATTGCATTCACTTATAGTATTAATGTACATTATAGTATTGTTTCATATAAAACAGATTTTGACTTACCAGTGTCTATACTAGGATCTGTGTTTAGGACAGTGAGAGTGTGATCATTTTTATTAATTATATATTTTCTTTCGTCGTTTGGTAGCTGGTCCCCATCCTTGGTCCAGTAGTAAATAAATGTGCTTACTGTAGGACTACAGATCAACTTCACGTCTTTCGTTGGATATATCTTGCTTCCAGTGTATAGCTTATTTTCCTCTGAAATTATGTGCAAAACATATCAGTTTTCTTTCAGTTTTCTATGGTTTATGGCACTAGCACTGATGACACTTTATCACTTAATCTGTATTTCTAATACAGCTAATATATAAATATTTTAATTATACATTAATAATTGCAAGTTGAAACTGAAATATGCCCTTACCACTTAGACCAATGCCTTTCACATTGTATTTGCCACTGAGACTGGCTGTGAGTTTGCTGTTTGCTGATTTCAAATCAAGCTCCTGAGTAGTTGTTTCAAAAGAAAAATCCACCATCACACTACCAGGTCTGTTCAAAACACAAGAATATACAATTACAAAGTTGCACATTGGTTTCTGTATCCAAAATTGTAATTCTAGCCACCTAATATGTTGAGTATAAATAACAATACCTGAATTTGGTCACCTTCACTGATCCCTTCTTGTAGTTATTTACATCTTTGTAAGTGTCTTCAATCTGAAAAAGATGTGTATGGTGTATGATAATTGTCACAGCTAGGTCAGTGGCTGGTTATGGCCTCTGCTTTTTGGTTAACATTTTTTGCTCTGGTTTGTTCTGTGCCAGAGCAATTTTGATTCCACTTTTGATAGTTCCTGGAGTTTGCTTTTGTCACATGTCTGAGTTTGTCACATGAGTGAGTTTCCACCTGTCCTGTGTTTGGTCTGATTTCTGTTG
>JBBPDB010000039.1:1568912-1582411 GCA_037974465.1 Brachypetersius altus | reverse complement strand
TGTGTGTGTGTGTGTGTGTGTGTGTGTGTGTGTGTGTGTGTGTGTGTGTGTGTGTGTGTGTGTGTGTGTTTGTGTTCCTCAGTGATTAGCAGCTCAGGGAGCCGTTAGTCTAATCCTGCTCTTCCACACTTGAGGCCCTGACTGCATTCTCAGCTGACTTAAACCTTTCAAATCTGGGTGGAAACTCTTTGTGTGTCTTAACAGAATGATTAAAGCAATTTTCCTCTTGTAGCCGATCGCCAGAACATGTTTGGTGTTTGAAGTTGACTCCTTTAGTTTTGCACTGGTGATTATATTGCTAACAAGCAATAGGAGCTTAAACCCCACTGATTAGCAAACTGAACCACCACACATTCACCTCAAACTGGGCGAAGTTGTTAAGCATTCTTGAATAGACTTGCTTCTGTGGTTTCTGACCCTGTATGCCATGCTGGTGTCTACAAAAGCAGTCAAAATATAAACCTCAAGGTGGCTGTTACTACTGTGTTTTAGCTATATGAGGTACTTAAGCAGGTTGAACACTAATGACTGGCTATAAACTTTCAGTACATGTTTGTTACATTAGCCTGGTAGCTTCAGTGCAGAACTAAAGCAAAGGCGCACCTTTACTACATTTTACTATATTTATTCATTTTTTATGTAATTTTTTTTATGTATAATAATTTTTATTTATTATATCTTGTGCACATATAAACAAACAAATCAATAAAAAGTGCTCATTTATGCAAATGAATAAATAGAAATGTTTATAAATATGGCATAAAAAAACTTTCTAGGTTTGTCCCTGTTCAATGTAAATTGTGTGTGTGTGTGTGTGTTCTGGGGGTCGGGTGAGGGTTTGCGGGGGGCTACCTAGAATCTTGAAATATATGAGACTATATACCACCAGCGCACTTAAAATTACACTTTCAGCAGGAGTGTTGTGAGTCTCCCTGTCCCTAATTACCGGTCTGACTGACACACAAATGTGAGCGTGTCAAAGCCGACAGCCTTAAATACACTCCTCTTCACCCAGCCAAGCCCCATCACATTCTCTTGTTCGAGGCTGTCAGGGCGGACGGCCTTGATGGATGGCCTGCCTCTTAATTTAGCAGATAAACAGACAAATTCCTAAGAAATGCCAATTGCGCCCTTCTCCGAGATTCTCAGCAGATTTACGCTGCTCCCTGGCTGCCAGCACCATTTGTATTGTCTTTTAAGCATGACATGTAAAACCAGCACGGCCAATTAAAGATTAAACACAATGGTGACATTACAAAGGGAGGCCAACCCCCAGACACCCAGAGAGCCAGTCAGTAGAGGAAGGCGGCGCGGGACTCCAGCATGGCTACCAGCCACTGGAACGCAAATTAACTCTGTGTGTGTGTGTGTGTGTGTGTGTGTGTGTGTGTGTGTTTACAGCACATCAATAATGAGCACATCCACGGGGAGAAGAAGGAGTTTGTGTGTCGCTGGGAAGAGTGCTCCCGGGAGCAGAAGCCCTTCAAGGCCCAGTACATGCTGGTGGTGCACATGCGCAGACACACAGGGGAGAAGCCACACAAGTGCACAGTGAGTGAAGCCTACAGCCACACACACACACACACACGCACAAGTTGATAGATAGATTGATATATAGATAGATAGATACAGTGAAGTGCACCCTTATAGTCACGCATGAACACACAGTGTGAAATTCCTTTTCTGCATTTAACCCATTCACCAAGTGCCCAGGAAGCAGTGTGCGGGACGGGACCTTATTCATGGACACCTCAGTGATTACACTAGCAGTGTTGAGATTTGAATCCACAACCTACTAGGCCGCTAGCCGCCGTAAAACACATAAAGACATAAAGACTACTAAGATGCTAGTAGCTTAAAGCTTCATTGGTTTCAAATCATTGGTAGTAAGCAGGGCAAAGATGAAGAAATGTGTGTGTACCTGTGGTTTTGTGATTGTGTGGTTTGTGTGTGTGTTGCAGTTCGAGGGCTGCTCGAAGGCATATTCGCGTTTGGAGAACCTGAAGACACACCTTCGCTCACACACCGGAGAGAAGCCGTACGTGTGTGAGCATGAAGGTTGCAACAAAGCCTTCTCCAACGCCTCGGACCGGGCCAAGCACCAGAACCGCACACATTCTAATGAGGTGAATACACACACACACACACACACACACACACACATACATTAATATGTGAGGCATTCACCCAAAATTTGTCGAGGTTAATAATACATAGATAAATAAATAACTGGGGAGAGAATACACTAGAAAATCAAAGTCAGCTTTAAGTTCTGTGTCATCGCTGTACAGTTTAGATACAGCAGTGTTCCTGTACGCCTATGGAAAAGTGCCTAACCTTGCCTATGGGAAACAGCTTTAAGCACCTCAGAGGGAACCGCAGGCACATTGTATGATGTTTGATTCTGCTGGTCTCCTACTTAAGCAGTCGCTCTTATGACTGAGCCTTAGCTAATCCACTTCTCTGTGGCAGTAACGAACTGCTAACTGCCTAAATTCTATGTAAATGTGCCATTTCGAGCATACGGTTTCAAATTTAGGCCAGAATTAGATTTGTACACATACTCTCTCATCATGCTTAGTGATTGCTCCTAGACGCCCAACCTCGTCCCATTAACAAGCTGCATCCGTGTGTGTGTGTGTGTAAATAATGAGGTGTGGAACTAATGAGCACGGCAACCCACAATGCATTAGTGAGAATCAAGTACATCCCCTACGGAGAGGAAGACCACCTGCAGATGGCAAATATAAAATGAAACCTCACGCCATTCCAGCGCCTCGCCTATCCATCACGGCCTGGAGAGAGAGAGAGAGAGGGTGGGGGGCGTGTGCTAGAGATCCACTCATGCTAACTTTCTGAGCAAACAGTCATGAATCATCAACACTTAGCACAATCAGCACGTCAGAACCTCACGCAATAATCTATTCCTCTAATAGAGCACTGCCGCAAAGCTCCATTTGAAGCTAATCTGACCAAACGGGGGCAGATAAAGCTCTAATTCATAGTCGTACATTTGACTGTTGGCGGACGGCGACAGACTGAGAGCTATTTGTCTTTGCAGAAGCCCTACACGTGTAAGATCCCCGGCTGTACCAAGCGCTACACCGACCCAAAAATATTCCTGTAAAAGTTGAAACTGTTTTTCATTACCACTTTGGAGACCCCTCGTGTTTTACAGCTGATTTGAACGTTTTGTTCTGACAGCAAAAGACATTTAGACCTTAAATACATGAGTATTTCATCAACCATCCATGCAGCATATACCCTATACACACACACATACACACACACACACACACACACACAGAGGGATGTGGGACATTTCAGTATATTTCATTTGTGAGGTGGAGTTTTGTTTATATAAGTTAGCACAGCATTTTCATTATGCCTCCCTCTGTTGACATCACTTAAACACAAGCAAACGTGCAGAGTTGTAGGCTAGTCATTCGCCTCAACCTGACCTCATTTTGGTTTTGTTATTTTGTTTTTATAATAATAATGCCCTGCATTTTTTCCAGCCATATCTGTGTGTGTTGAAGCATTGAATCACCATGATATAGCTTGGCTATGAGCGAGATAACAGTCTTATTATAGATTTCAGCTCATTTGTACGAAGCACAATCACTACGTCAGTGTCTCACCCAGGAATCTACTCCTTTAGTTGAGCTTTGGTGCAGAGCTCCATTGGAGAGTAATCTGACCAAACAGGGGCAGATGAAGCTGTAATTCAGAGTCGTACACTTGACTGTTGGTGGGCGTTTATAGGCTGAGCGCTTTTTGTCTTTGCAGAAACCCTACGTGTGTAAGATCCCCGGCTGCACCAAGCGCTACACAGACCCCAGCTCCCTCCGCAAACACGTCAAAACCGTCCATGGACCGGACGCACACGTCACCAAGAAGCAGCGGGGCGACCTGGCGCCCCGGCCTCAGCCTCCACCAACCCGAGAGAACGGAGAGAACGAGGTGGGGACACAGCACCCGGGCCGAGGAACACAGGACAAGTTTGAGGCCAACAGCACCACCAGAGGTGTTGAGGACTACCTGCAAGTCAAGACTATAAAGACAGAGAACTCTGTGGTACGCTTCCTCAGAAACCATTCATTCAACACAATTCTGAATCTGTGGTGGTCTACAGGTCTCTTGTAAGAATCTCATAGGTTCGGTACATCATTAGAGCGTTTTAACAAAACCTCCAATCTGTTAACTTTACAGCAGTAGGATAAACCATTTATCTAAAGTAACGCCATTTTATTCCAAGTCATTTTGAGACATTTCTATCGGGCCATTGGTCATGTAATCCTAAAAGTGTTTTTTTTAAAGGTGTTCATATGATAGTGAATGTATGTGCAGTTGTGCTTGTTTTGGTGATTTTCTAAGTCAGAATCACCACACATCTTCTACAAAGAGCACAGTTCTACACATTTGAAAGCACAAATACTGTGTATATTATATATATACTAAAGCAAATGCTTCATTTTAGTGTGTTCCCTGCAGATGTGTTACCTTTTTTTCACTTTAAAAGAACATTTTACAATTCATAATTTAACTGGGAGTTTCAAATACAGCCATTCTTTCATCCTGTAATCTAGTAATGATCTTTCTTTCTGTCTGTCCATTTCTCTGTCTGTCTGTATCTATTAGGGCTGAACTTTTATTCATTTTATATCCAAATTGCATTTTGAAGGAGTGATATTGTCAGCATTCAAACCTCATGCCAGAGAAAATGAATATGCTGGTCTTATAAAATAACCTACATTTAAAACATATTCGCAATACTGGTCAGAAAAATCACAGTTCCTCAAAGCGTTCAGCCCTACTACGTACCCAGTTGTACATCTTATCTATTTCTATCCATATTCTACTGAACAACAACACTAGTTCCCAACCCTGGACCTACATTACTTTTTTCCTGAATATTTGTCTTTTTTCTTTCACCTGATCCAACCAATCAGCTAATTCTCGCGCTCTCCCTGCGCTGAAGTGAGTGTTTGAGTAGAAGTACACTGTGCAGAACAGCAGGGTAGCAGCACTTCAGGATCAGAGCTGAAACTCACTGAACCGCAGCGTCTGTAGTTAAATAATACTTCCTTTGATGTATTTCAACACGCACCTAAAGCAGCATGCAACTTTAATAACAGGCGTTTTAGACGCGGTACACTGTACCGTTGTATGCCAATAGTTGGGTGGTTTATCCACAATGTTTTATTCATTCCTGATTAATTATACATTAAAAAGGTTGCCTTTTCTGTCAGAGGCCGTCCTAATTGAAACATACTAACAAAAGCATGCCTGCTGCTGTGGACCAAAACTATCTAACCCTCTCTCTCTCTCTCTAACTGCGGCCTGCCCTCTCTCTCTCTCTCTCTCTCTCTCCCCTCTCTGCTTTCTCACTTTCCCTATGGACAGGCATTACTGAGGTGAGCACTGCTTTCTAATCTCGCTCCATTCTCTCACTGTAGTAGAGCATGATTCATTCAACATTCATGTAAAGCCAAAAGTCCAGAATGCCATACAATTTTATAACATGGGAAAACGTTTGTGAACGAAAGCATCTTAAATGTAGGCCATATTATATCTAATAAGTGTAAGCTTTTTAGACATGACCACATACTTGTCATTTATTATAGTAAGTGAAATTTCATTAGAAAATGCATCATTTCATTGACGATACTTAAAATGTCTTGATATAGTTTGAATAATATTTGAAATTTCTGTTGATAAATGATCCACGTTCATGATGCCTTCATTTTCCAAGACATGATTTTTTACACTGTTTTTTGTTTTTGATTTTTTTGTTTGTTTGCTGGTATATTGAGCTGCTTTACTAGAGATTCATAGCATCACATAAAACAAAATGAATCACTTGAACAACCTCGCTAGGCAGTGGAAAGACTGGATATTGAAAGTATCAGAACCATTTGGATTCATATTCCTTTGTAACATGGGATTCTTTGAAACGCGGACTATCCTTGATTTCCCGCAGGCCCCTAAATACCCCCCTCCCACCCCCACCCATCACAGAGATCTAACCCATCCACCACGGCAGGATAAAAGCCATTACACAATTAATATTCTATCACTGGGACTGTTTATGTGTGAGGAACAAATAGTGCCAGTGATCACGCTGTGATCAAGAAAGGCTTGGTGGTTCACATCGGGACAGAATACATTTGCGTCACTTGGGTTGTGCAGTGAGATGACACAGATGTGGAGAGGCTGTGTACCTTATTTATGTTGGGAGGGCTTCCCCTTTGTGAAGTCTGCCCGTATGCATAATGCACAAAGAGGTTTGTCAGATAGCTAAGTCCATTAACCTTAGCTTTCTCTAATACAGCTAGGGGAGGGGGCCAGAGTCGAATATGTATGCACAAGTATGTTAGCATAAGTATATATATATGTATAAGTGTGTAGAGACACAGGGAATGTGCGGTCACTTTTTTCACAGGGTAGTGAGAGAGAGGATCACTGAGTAGCATTTTCAAAGCTAAGTCAATAGCTACACATTCCTGGATTTGCTGCTGCTCATCACTTGACTTGCAGTGGTAATTGCACGGGTTTCATTCCTGTATCCAGTTTCATAGCTTTGTTTGTTTCTTCTGGCTCATACTTACCTTTGTCAGGAAATCTTCCAGAACACTCAGCTCTAAGACTGTTCATTCTTCTTTTTTCTTTATCCCGTAAAGATCTGTTTGCAAATGACATCCTTGCATTTGAATAAGCTTATGCTCCTCCATTCTCCTCCCTCAGATGTATCAGTCCAGCCCTGGTGGTCAGTCATCATGTAGCAGCCAGCCGTCACCGCTTGGCAGTGCCTCCCACCATGACGGTGGAGTAGAGTTGGCAGGCCCTGGCGGGGGCAGCCTGGGCGACCTGAGCGTGCTGGATGACATGCCCCCAGTGGACTCCACCATCTCCACAGGCACGCTGGGCCTCCACCTGCACAGGAGCGCCAGCCCGACCCGCAGGCTCAGCCACCTGAAGGAGGAGAAGCTGAAGACAGTGAGGAACTCGTGCTCCTGGGCAAACGCCACTCCGCAAGCCCTCAACACCAAGTTGCCACCCATCCTTGTCAGCGGTAAGTCTACAAGCCTTACAAATGATATGTATTAAGTAGTGCTGGGCATATTAATATCTTATAGTTTTATCGCACGTTAACACAGTTTTTTTATTTACTCTTTATTTTGAATGTTCGTTTTTCTGTGCTCGACCGCTTCACCTCACCCCACCTCACTGCCTTCTCGAAAAATGCTACCATAGAGCAAATCGACAGCAGAATCGATCGATTCATGCTGCCTTGTCTCAAAAATGCTACCTTAAAGCTTATCAAGTTTATACAGTCAGTTTATGAGAAATAGGCAAATAATACGCTCTACATTGTGGGTGTTTTTTGGGAGGTATTATAATGGTTATGAACTATATATTTTTTTATGGTTCCGGCACCCATGCTCTGGAATCTGAGGGTACCTTGTTTTTCTGTAACAAACTAGATAAAACATGAATGCTCTGTAGTGACAAATAGCTTTGGTTTTATATATGATTTAATTACATTAATGTTTAATGAAATGTACTGTAATATTTTAACTGTAGCTGTGAAACTGTGTTAAAGGGAACACAGCTGTTAAAAAGCTCCTTATTTGTTTAAAGTGTTTGCAAAAAGAATTATTCCACTTTTGTTCATATAACAGTACTTTTAAAATAAAAGTGCACAACACACTACTTCTGAATTAATTTTTGAATTTTGCATATGACAATGCAATTAATTGCAGAAAATCATGCGATTAATCACAATTAAAAAATGTAATATTTGCCCAGCTTTAGTATTAAGCATACAAGCATACATGTATTTTATGTTTTGTACATAATATATAATATATAGGACTTTCCAAAAACATCTGTATTAATAAGATGTGTTTGTTCCTTGGGATCATAATGGTTTACAAACTTCTTTCCTTCTCCCTTATAGGTTCCTTACTAGAGAGTTCAAGAGGTATCTGCGATCCTCTCTTACCAATCACTGGTCTGCGTCTGAGTGAGCTTTGCCCCGGCGAGACGACGGTACTGAGCCAGCTGGTGGAGCGTCGGGACAGCCTGGCTAGCACAGTGAGCTCAGCCTACACACTGAGCCGGCGCTCCTCCGGAATCTCACCCTGCTATTCAAGCCGGCGCTCCAGCCAGGCCTCGCAGCGCAACAACAACGTCAGCTCTGCCGACTCATATGACCCCATCTCCACAGATCTGTCACGTCGGTCCAGCGAGGCCAGCCAGTGTGGAGGCTTGCCTGGACTCCTCAGCCTCACACCTGCTCAGCACTACCGACTCAAAGCCACGTATGCTGCAGCCACAGGGGGTGCCCCACCCACGCCCCTGCCAAATATGGACAGAATGAGCCTCAAAACACGGATGGCCCTGCTGGGGGACTCTCATGAAATGCCAATGTACACACTTGGCTTACATCCCCAGGCACCAAGGAGGTGCAGTGATAGCTTGATGCCACATGAGGTTCCAGGCAACATTGCACGCCGGGCAAGTGATCCAGTTAGACGTGTGGGCATGGATCATCAGCAGCACCTCCAGCAGGGACAGCGTTTCAACAGCATGAGCAACATGAACCCACGCATGCCCCCGCACCTGCCTACTTCCAGCCGTCACTTGGCACTGCAGAACTATACCCGATCCGATGGTAGTCTACACCGTACCCTCCCATACCCACCACGGCCTCCCAGCATTTCAGAGAATGTTGCTATGGAAACTATGGCGAGCGACATGGGTGGTCAGAGTGCTGGGATTGATGATGACATTGTTCTTCCAGATGATATGGTTCAGTACCTTACTTCCAACAGAGATACCACTCAACACACTGGACCTGGATACCACAAGGCACAAGGATTCCCTAGTAACGGTGCCGCTTCACAACAGCCATGTTACTACCAGAGACGGATGGCCGTGGTGGACAGTAACTCTCGGCAGTCCTTAGCCTCTTGCCAGATGAGTCCTGCACAGCAGCATTCCGTCCCTCCCTCTCCCAGTGCCAGTAAGAGCCACATGCCTGTGCAGTGGAATGAGGTCAGCTCAGGGACAATGGAGGCATCTCCCAGCCAAACCAAGCAGCAACAGCAGCAGCAGCAGCAAGCACTAGGGTGGGGGAATCTTACTGTGCTCCAGCAAAAACTGAACTTTGGTCCCTTCCAGAACCACAAGTCCAACCAGCAAGTGGGAACCATGAGTCAGAACCTCGCACACACTGCTCAGCAGAGTTCCATGCAGAGGAATGAGTTTATGGCCCAGAGCATGAACTGTGGCCAAGCTCCAAGGCAGCAAGCCAACAAGAATCACCACAATGAACGTACAGCCATTCAGCACAGCTATCATCAAGGGCTTGCCTCCAGTAGTGAAATGAATAGAAGCACTGCCTCTTGTGGTAGCATGACAGGAGGCAATGTAGGCTTGGTGCCCTCATCTGCGAAAACAGTGCAGCCCCTGCATGGGCAGAATAACAGGGTAAGAACTAAGCCAGTGGCCAGTCAAAGCCATGTCGCTTTTGAGAGTAATCAGGGAGATTATTCCCATATGACTGGGAATCAACAGAGCTACATCGCTTCGTCCCAGAATTCAATCCAGAACGGAAACCAGGGCTTGCTGCGGCCTAGGCCACCCACTGAACCCAAACCCTGCAGCAGGCAGCACTCAGGGCCAAGCACAACGTCGGGACTGCAAGCCAGCTATCCGCAAACTAACTTCAGCCCTGTGTACAACAGCTCTGAGGCCAGCCCCAAACAGCCCATTGACCTGGAGGTTAACGGCACCAACAGCAGCACCATGTTCTACACGGGGCAGATCCAGATGTTTGAGTCCAGTAGCCTGAGCTTGCCCAGCATGACAGAAGCAGTGCGAAGTGGAACAGACACCATAACCCTGGCTGCTGTTAGTTCCCCAGGAACCAATCAGGTCTCAAGCACAGTGGATTCCTCCAATGGAGTAGAGCAGCTGCAAATCGACTTTGATACCATGCTTGATGATGGAGACCACTCCAGCCTCATGTCAGGAACCCTAAGTCCTAGCATCCTCCGGAGCCTGTCCCAAAACTCTTCCCGCCTCACCACACCCCGCAACTCTGTGACATTGCCCCCGGTCGCCGCGGGAATTGGCAACATGGCCATTGGAGACATGAACTCTATGTTGACTGCGTTGGCAGAAGAGAGCAAATTCCTCAACATGATGTCATAAGATGTCTAAGAAGAAATACGATGACCAGTTTCTATTTGACTAAAGGCTTATTGGAACAGAAATGTCACAGCATAAAGTGACTTTGTTTTAAACTAAAAGATTATGTGCATAGCTTTAGTCTAAAGACTTTGTGGTAGATTCCCCTCGGTTAAAATAAGCCATATTTTGCCTTAGATCAGTATATGTACTGTATATATATGTATACTTGCAGAGCCTCAGTCCAGTATTTTTGTATGCTCTTTTACAGTGGCGAAATGAAAGCAGCATCAAGTGCCTTGCTATGCAAAATGCATATGCAGGAAGCAAAAAAAAGAAGAAGAAACAGTGATTCTGTTGAGGGTACACAGAATTTTTTGTACAATATGTAAATTACAGATGCTTTCTTTCAACAGATGAATAGGACAAAAAAAAAATAACCGAATGGTATGGAGATGTATAACGCAAACAGACTGTGATGCAGCCTCGGCTCCGGTGTCAGAAATATACACGGGTCGTCTGCAGCTGTGAATGACACATCACAGCTGAACAAAAGTGTTACAGTGTCGTGCTATCAAACCCTAGGTTTAACTTCAAAAGTGGACTGTCACATGGAAGAGCTTCTCACTTTATCTGAGCTTGGACTCTGGACTTTAAACCCTGAGATGATGCTTATTTGTTGTTGGGTTTTTTTTTTGTACGTGTCCAGACACCCTTCTAGGGGCTGGCTATGTAGATATCTTTTGTACATTTTTATGAAATACACTATTGTTGTTTTTCTACTTCAGTGTTGTGTGGAGAGTCTTTTGAAGTCCAGGCTTTCTCAAGGCCCCGTGGAAACACAACCGCTTCACTTATCGTCAGCGTCTCTGTGAAGCCGGCGCCGAGGTGGAGAGTTCACCAGAGACTCAACCTAGCCTCTGCACACCCCCTTTAAAGTTGGAAGCATATAAGTGTTGATTGCTTTAATAATGTAGGAGCAAACTTTTTTTTCCCCTTTGAAGCCACTTTTCATCCTTTGCCAACAATGCATTTTTTTTCTCCTCTGTGTAGCATGTCAGACACCTGGGTATCTTTCCCACTTAATCACATGGCTTCAAAAATGCTCCCCACCCCTCACCCCCCTGACTACCTTTACCCAATCTTCTGCTGTTTTCGTATTTGTAGCAGTGGAAACAATCCCTGCGCTTTCCCACAAATACATGAAAAAAAGTATAGTTATGAGGATGGGGAGGGAGGAAAACGCAGCAGATGCATACTGAGCAGTCCGCTAAAGTTAGCCGCCATGTTTTCCGAAATGAGCAGTGGCAGATGGGCCCGGGGGAGTAGGCTGCTGAAAGCACATTAAACACACACTTGAAGGAGGAAGAGGTCCAGGGACGAGGCCTTCAGAATGAGCCGCAGGAACAAATGGTTTTATTCTGACAGCAAATTCAGCCGAGGCCTCGTTTGATCTGCGGTTTCTGATAGCCTGAATTTCTTATTCTCTCTGAGAAACGAAGGAGGGGGAAAATAGCCCGAGGACGAATACATTTTTTTTTTTAATCTAACAAGAACTGGTCTGAGGGATGAGGCTGAAAGGGAAGTTGACGAAAAACTTCCAGTGGTGTGATTAGAAGGGTAATGTAGAGGTGTGACCCCACTGACCTTTGCCTGGTGCCTTCTCTATCTCATAATTAGTCACCTGTGTGCAGTCGGGGCCTATTTGATTTAGTTGGCACTGGTTTGTCTGATATGGCAGTCGTGTATCTGGCCTGTTGGTAGTGCAGCTGTTTAGCATATGCACATGAATTGCTCACATACTGACAAATCTTTTTCAGGGCTCACATTTTCTAACACTCATAATAGTTTTAACAAAAGAAGACAATATTCTCACCATGTTTCAAATGACATTTGAATGAAGAAAAATCATGACTGTATTCAGTGTAACAATAGAGCTGGAAGGTGTGGGCAGTGATGTATGACACGACTAGGGTGAGGATTGGCCCTGGTTTATCGCCATAAACAATGCAGGTACATTAAATATCATATTAATAAACTGTCACATTGCGATACCATAATATTTCAACGTACTGTTACATCCCTACAGTTACAGATTCCAACCATAAGTCAATCGATATATAGTCATATGCAATATTCTGAGTGGTCCCAGTAGCTGTGTAGCAGCCTTAAGCTAAGCATCTAACCTTCAGTTCTCTTCAATACCTGTTATATAAATAAATATTATATAAACGCTACAAATCGCCCTGTGGTGGGTTGGCGCCCCATCAAAGGTGGGTACCTGCTACTATAGTAAGGATTAAGCAGTTACAGAAAATGAATGAGTGAATTAATGAGTGAATTTATGAATAAATACTGCATGAGCAGAAGCTTTCTGCGCCACAATGATTCCACATTGGACGAGCTGGATAAAACAAGTTTGCCACCTGAGTCACTCCAAGATCATCTCTGTCTGTTGAGCTATCCTATGCATGAAAATACATTTTAAAATATTAAAATACAAACTGTTATGCTTATTTATGGTCAGTAATGCTGTGTTTGTCCATGCACTTGGTAGTGACTGTGTGGGGGACATTCTGCAAAGGTAGAGTTAAAAGTTTTGACATTTTTTACACACAAAGAAGAATATTTTCATAGACGTCATTCTATATTTAATGGTTGGGTTTCATTTTGACTATCACGTAGTTTATTTAATAAGGCTTGGCATACAGAGGGATGCTGTTGACAGTGATAACAAATGCAGTTCAATAAAAACAGCTCATTAAATCAATATGAAGTCAAATGTAAAAATCAGAACATCCCCCCCAGTTGAAGTGATGTAAATAAGTGAACACATTTTCATGTTAAATCAATAGGGAACAAACACACACCCACCCACCCACCCACAAACACCCACAAACACACACACACATACACACATAAATATACATGCATTTTATGAATGACATCAAAAGAAAAAAAAAACAGGTAATATTTAAGTTTGTTCTCCATTCATAAATAAGGTTTATATATACTAGTGGTGGGCCATTATCGGCGTTAACGTGCTGCGTTAATGTGAGACTCTTATTGCACGATAAAATAAAAATATCGCCCTTAACCTATTCACAAAGTTGGGTTGGGAACTGGGTCTAAATTATGCAAGCGATGATGACTTTCACCTTGGTATTTTAGCGCAGATTTACTCTCTTTCTTTCTGTCTGTCTGTCCGACTGCCTGTCTCTCTCTCTCTCTCTCTCTCTCTCTCTCTCTCTCTCTCTCTCTCTCGTTCGTGAATTTTCCAGATCGCGCCCGTTTTAAAC
>JBBPDB010000039.1:1542890-1568812 GCA_037974465.1 Brachypetersius altus | reverse complement strand
CTATGCCCACCTCTAATACACACACACACACACACACACACACATATATATATATATATATATATATATATATATATATAGTACATAAACAGTACTGTGCAAAAGCTTCCAATTCTTGACTCTTATTTTGTTTCCAAAGATACAGAATTTATTGTGTTTTCTTGTGTTTTTTTTTATTGTTTTGAGAAGCAGTTTTCCAGGACTCCAGGCTCTCATTTTCAGTCCAGTCCCAGAACCTGGTCAGTGTTACAAGAAAGTGACCTAAGTAGGAATCATTCAAGCCTAAATCTTACTCAAGGCCAGAACCAGTAAAGAAACAGGAGCAGATGATTCCAGATGATCAGGCGGTGATCAGTATACGGGTGGGGCTGAATGCTGAGTGGTTGGAACTCCCTTATCTAAGCTCTTTGTGTCTTTAGGCTGTCATGATAAAACATTTATACCCATGTGTACTCATTTTCACTTAAATATAATTCTGCCAAACTTTTGTTTCAAACTAAGCATTGTTTTAATGCTCAACAGGGAGTTTGGGGGTCTAATGCATGAACTATGTGCAGATATTACTCCTCGCTAAGCAAATTCTTTATGATGTCAGTCTTTATTCACATGCTTGGCTCTTGTCACAGACAGAGGGACGTACAGTGTACAGAATGTGATGTGGAAAGAGGTTATACCTGATTGTTGTATAGGGTAGCTCTATTTCACCTTCAGTCCTGGAGAGCCAGCATTCAGCACCTGAAGCGCACTCTCTACACATGCCAATTTACAGGTGAGTGTGTATGAACAGGGAAATCATCAAACATGGCTGGAAACTGGCCCTGTGTAAAAAGTAAAGTGTCCATTTATCATATGTGAACACGCCATAGCACACAGTGTGAACAGCACAGAATTCTCTGCATTTAACCCAATCACCAAGTGAAGCAAGTGGCAGCTATGAACACAGGGCCCAGTGTGTGGGGACAGCACCTTGCTCAGGGTACCTCTGAGATGTCTAGAAGTCTTGGGAATCGAACCCACAATTTTCTGATCACATGGCAAACACCCTAACCACTAGGCTGCCAGCAGGCAGCCAGGAACAAAGCACCCGGGGAGCAATGTGTGCATAAGGGTACTTCGGAGGTGCCACTTGCAGTCCTGGGATTCAAACCTACCACTTTCTGATCACAGGGTCAACTCCCTAACCACTAGGCCAACAGCTCTGGGACTGGAGGCAGACAGCCCTGTTGTACTTGGGAAAAGTCTTTAAAGGTCACTTTTTTTTTAAAATTATTGTTATGTATTATGCAATAAAGACTATTCTTCTTCTCAATACGCATCCTTATTGCTGTCCCACTGCTCTCTCTCTCCTTCACCCTGCAGTAACAGAGCAAAGGAAACTTAGATATGCATATAATTTAAATGTGCTTAACCCTACCTTAATTTACCCCTGAAAGTACACCAAACCCCTTCATCTGAGTTAAGTGGCTGTTAATTTTTGTGATACACCTTAATTATACTTTTAAATTAATTATACTTTTTATGAGTGTGAAACCTCTTCATCTTAAGGCGTCAATTCAGGAGGTTTTATTATTTATGGAGGGGGAAGGGGAAAATTTAGTATTTTACCTCTTAATCAGCCTTAATCTGTGAACCTCTTCCCTTAATTTTCCTTAATTTCCTGTATAGGGTCAAATTGAAGGTAATTTCATGGGGTAAGATTAAGAGGGTTGGTTGTTCATGGAGAAGGCCTGAACCATGACTATACTGACTTTTCTGATTCCCATCAACACGTCTCAGTTTTGTGCTTTCTGATAGAAAAGCATAATATCAGTGTTTCTTTTCATTGTTCTGACTCGGTGAAATGCAGTGACGAATCATGACTATTAGATTTAGGCCTCTAGTCTGGGGGCTAAATTTGGAGCATAAAGAAAATAACAGTATGATTGAGTGGGGAAGTGAGCGGGAATATTGATCAAACCTGGAAAAACGTGGAAGGCTGGCTAAAGGCGAGACTAAAAAAGAGACTGAAGTCACTAACATAAGATTAAGTCCGGTCGTTTTATGAACTTTCTAACTTTGTTTACACAGAGTACCTGATACAGCCATTAATTATCAACAATGTGCCAGTCATTCACATTATTACATGTAGCCACTAGCATAATGCTAATTGGGTAGGTTACATTTGTAGGTTTGTGGCAAGCAAGGAGGGTGCATATGAACATTTTATGGTAGCTGCATTCCTGTAACATACATGTGTTGCAGGTTTACAGGGACTCCTTCTGTAAAGGCCCCCATCACATCCCAGAGTGATATTACTATGGAACCAACCTTTTTATTTTTACCTCTTAGAATTACCATAATTTTGACCTTAATTTCCTGGAAATTTAAGCGGAAAGTGCACAGATTAAGACTGATTAAGGGGCAAAACTACTGAATTTTCCCCTTACTTTTTCAAATTAGCCCCTTAAGTAATAGAACCTCCTGAAATAATACCTTAAATTTAAGATGAAGGGGTTTCACACTCTTGCCTTAGATCTAATTTTAAGGTCAAATTAAGGAATCGGTTCACAAATGAATGGCCACTTAATTCAAATGAAGGCGTTTGGTGTATTTTCAGAGGTCAATTAAGGTAGGGTTAACCTCATTTTAAGTACATTGTGTTTAAAAGTGTATTTATCATGAAATTGGTTCCACCCACTGGAAATCAAAAGGCAATTGGTTAATGTCTCTTTCCCTTCCTAATATAAGTAACAACCCTAAGCCTAAAGTTGCACGCTCATTATGGTCTCATGTGATGGTCTCATGTCTGAATATTTCCATATCTCTTGATTACAACATAGCTCTTAAATCCACTAACAAATATATAATACATAATCAAGGTTGTGGTCAAATGTTAAAAATTTTGCTTGTAAAGGAGCTTCAAAATTAATTAATAAATGTGGACATTTTGTCTATAAGAAAAAGAAAAAGAAAGATAAAGAAAACTTAAAAAAGAATTGAAAACTTATCTTTATCAGTTATCTTTATCTAAACATTTTCTGAGAATGAGGATAATTAGATCAATTATATTAACACAGCACTCTGTTTTAGTTGTGTCTCTGGACTATTATATTTCCAAATATATTTCCATTTTGAAATATTTATGTTTTGAAAAAAAAGTTCTAAAATCTGCAAATCCAGTGGTCTTATAGATGAAAACTGTAAGAGAAATGTAGAAAAACTGTCACACCTCACTGCTCATAAATACCAAAACTCCACACTGTCATACACTCAGCAGCATCTCTCCAGAAACTTTATATGGGACAGAAGTGTCCATTAAAGAGCTCTTCTCAGAGAGAGAGAGAGAGAGAGAGAGAGAGATGCGGACAGATAGAGACGGATGGAAGAAGCGATAGAGAGAGAGACTTGTGGGAGTTGGTAATGGTGTGTGTTGAGAGCGGTGGGCTCAGGGGAGTGGTGGGCTAACGATGCTGTAATGTAGTGCTGCTGTCCGCGTGAACAGCGCAGTGACTGATTGGGTGAGCAATGAGAGCAGGCCATGGAGCCACACACACATGCTGCCCAATCAATCAATTAAGCACGCGGGCAGCCCCCCGGCACACAGCCAGGCTGAGGCAGCTAATTAACACACACCGGGGTTAGGACAGTTCCCCCTGCACACACACACACACACACACACGTTAGACCGGCTCAACACATACGAAACTTTTAAGAAAACACCAGCATCCATCAGTTTCAAAGAAGTATTAGACAAATATATCATACCTTTTTCTTTCCAGCACCTTTTGATTTTTTTTTATATCTGTATGTCTATTGGATATCTAATAAAGCAACATTCGTTTGTGCATAATTTGGCTGAAAGCAGATGGAGGGTAAGTGTTACTGTTTACCCCGTAGGCAGGGTTAATTGTAATGGACTGAGGGGTTAGCTGTAATCCTGTACAGTCCAGTGTTGTTTGAACCAGACTGGCTTTCCAGCTTAAATGCCTAAAAGTCCTTGCATCATGATGAGCATGATTTAATGTAAAAAGGCAGTTTCAAACAACTGCACATTTCTATTTGACTACAAAGTGGAAGAGTAAAAATCAGCAAAAAATCAGAACATTTATTTCACGTACTTGCCATCCTTTTAGACAATCCCTTGAAAAAAAGTTACAAAATTGATTTGCATCGAATTTATATGAGGGAGACATGTACTCCACATTGTTCTCATTATTTGGAGAATTATTTTTAGGTTTTAGCTGGAATTCAGTTATTAAAAAAATAAAGAAAATGTCATGTTCAGCTTGATTTTTTAATTTTTTAAATCTAAATTCTTCTTTTTTTTATTTGACCAACGTTAGATGTCCTTTTCTACTTCATTTTATCACTTTATTTAAATACTAGTTCATATGAGAATTAAAAAATCGGCAAAATATGTATAATAAACACAATTGAATAAAAAAATTATATAAAATAGATCCAAATAGGCTTCTAGACACATTATAGCCATTCCATACATTTTGTATGTTAAGTGTATGCAGTAGTTATTATGTAGCTACTGTCACTGAAAGTGATGAAATGAGCTGTGCTGTAAAGTCAGGCACTGCTGTCCTCTTTCTGCATCCCTGTCCCACTTCTAAAACCCCTACATTATCCCTGCGCTGTCCGCATGACCATTATTACTTATGTCACCCAATAACAAGGCCCAAGTCTCTCTCTCTCGATCTCCCCCAGCCCCAGTTTTTCACCAGTAACGCCAGCATTGATGGATCACATGCTGAAGTCCTAGATAGGTCATTCATTTTTATTAAAATAAAATCATGTAAATTTCTCTTCAACTCGACCCGGTTCCTGCCACAGCAAAACAAAATTCATTTTCCAATCAGTTCGAGTCTTCCCTCCTGTCTTCACTGAGGCTTCCTCTTCATCGGGGCTGGAATAAAACAGATTGTTATTAGATTTTCCAGCTGTTTCCACTACGAAAGTGTTTGAGAAACTGTGTACATTGTAACATGGAGAAGCCTATACGCCATGAGGAAGCTCTTAATTTATTCCCAAACACAACTCTCTCATCTTCAGAGAGATGGAAAACTCTGATCAGGAGCTAATGGAGGCTTCGGACAACGCCCGCACCCACCCAGAGGAAGTTCTTATGATATGAACACAGAGGAACACAGAGGAGCAGGCAGGCCTACTGCAGCAGAACTACTGACAGTGTGTTCTCAGGAAAGAAGTTCTCAGATCTCTGCCAGGCAGCTGTTGTCCTTGATGTCTGTGTGGTTCCTTCAGCAGGACAAAAAAAATCAAAAGCCATTTCATACATAGTTTATCCCATCAACTTAAATGCCAACTGATGGTTTTTGTGGTTTTATCCAGTATGAATCTGCAGTGGGTGCAGCTTTTACAATCTGGTACTCGTTACTGCAGAATGATTTTAATACAGTATGAATTAATTCTGCAATGTATACGCAGTGTTACAGTCTAACAGTAAAATTGTAGAGTGGTTTTAACCCAGAATGAATCTGCAGTGTGTGTACAGCTCTTACACTCTCACTATAAAAATTGCAGAGTGGTTTTAATCCAGAATGAATCTGCAGTTAGTGTAGTTTTGCAGCCTGACAGTGATAATTGCGGAGTTTAATCCAATACGAATCTGCTGCGTGTGTGTTTAGTTCAGTTTGACAGCAATAACTGTGGAGTGATTTGAATCCAGTAGGATTCTGCTGTGTGTAGTTTTACTATCTGGCAGAAACAACTGGGCTGTAATTGGCTGAACTCAGGGTCCAGAATTTATGTAGCATAAAACTGACCTGAGCATCCTGGCTATGATGCTTCAATCCGTAGTCATTTGGGAAAATTAAGCAGGTACTTTATCCTGAGTGAAGTGGGCAGTCAAATCCCTTGCAGACTACATCACACGGCCTCCATGCTTTAAACTAATCCAGCTCCAGTCGTGCTTAAATGGACTAAACATGGTCCACCTTGCTCAATTCCACACTGAAATCAGGTCGTGCCCAGATGACTTCATGGAAATCTGCAGCTGTGATTGGCCCTTGGGAAGGCGCCAGCGTGAGCTGACTGATACATTATCACGGAAGCCTCGTTTGAAATCCTCGAGATGAAAGGAGGATGCCTCTGAGCCTCTGAAGGAAGCCTGGGGGTGTGTGTTTCAGCTACAGAAGAAGCCAGGGCACAAGAGACCCCAGCAAGGCTTCATCAGGCCGGGCCAATCCGTCAGTGAGAGAGAGAGTGATCCAGGCCGAGTGGCAGTGTTTAATCACCTCAGAGCAAGACGTGGGCTTTAATCTCAGCTCAGTGATCTGTGTGAGGAGCCCACCTTCATCTGACCCCACAGAGGCAGTCCCGACACAGCCAGGCACCGTGTGGGGCTGGAACACTCAGTGTCACGGTGGCACAACTCCGAACAGACATATTTAAATAGGATCAGTTATGAAATGCAAAACTCCTCTCAGATCAGGGGGAAACTGGTGGATTCTTGAGAAACTCCACTTCTAAGATCAGTTCAAGCGAGAGGTGGGTGGAGACTGAGATTTATACAGTTTATCTTTTAACAAAATGCAGTATATCAACCAGGGCATGTTTGGTCGGATCTTTGGGCTTCGAACATAACCATATTAGCCTCATAGCACCGGTGCAAAAGTATTGAAGCCAATTTCACAACATGTGTTTTGGCTGATAGGCTCCATTTACATTCACGGCATTTAGCAGACGCTCTTATCCAGAGTACATCAGTGCTCAAGTAGTCCACATCTGTTCTTCAAACCTGTGAAGCTAAACACTATTCAACCAAATTGCTGCAGGTACAGCTAACCAACTGTCAAAGAAAAGTCAGAAGTTAAAGCAAAAATAAGGAAGGCATGGAGATAAGAGGGATTTTTTTTGTTGTTGTGCGCTTTTTTTCCCAAGGGGAGAGGTTAAGAGAAGACTCCCATATAAATAAATAAGCTGAAATTAGAGGCATAGTTAGTCACCAAGGTGCTCCCTGAAGAGGTGGGACGCTTGAAGACAACGAGGGACTTCCTGGATCTGATTGGAAGGGGGAGTTCATTCCACCACTGGGGGGGTCAAGACTCAGAAGAGTCTTCCTCTTCTTTTGAGCAGCGGAGGCTCAAGACAAGATTTTGGGGTAAGAGTGGACTTCTGAACTGCCCCTTTAAGTGTGATACAGTTCTCAGGTATTCCCCTCGCCATTAGATACAGTCTGAAATAACATAACTTCATTTCACAGCTCAATGCAGGACTGACTGTGCCAAAATAATTCAGAATAAGAGGGCAGGACCAATGCAGCGGGTCTGCATGTACGGATTCCCACTGAAATTACTCGTGCTGTTTTTTTTTGTACCGACAATTCATTCATTTTACCTAGACTCCATGTGTCTATTCAGTCCAGAACTACCTCAGCAGCTGAACGTATCGTACGGGTATGCAGTATATTTATCATTATGAGAATTCAGGTTCACTGTTTAGTTTGATAACTGTGAACGTATTAAAACTTAACTGGTCCTTTGCATGGTTCATTGGTCCCTATCTATGATGGAATGGCTCTAAATTAGCCATTTTAAAACAGCACTGAAAAGGTTTTGGGGCAATAAAGGATCATTTGTGCTAGAAGTGTAGAGCTACCGACATTAACATGAAATAAAATCAAATGTTTTGTGTACTTTCTAGTAAGGTTAAGATATGATAAATGATGAGGCTGGTTTTAGGACTGTCATGATTACTCGCTTATGATCAATTATGTAAAAAGTGAGTCAGCATCAGTGTCATTTAGGCTGGCCACATGTCCCCACCGCTTTTTGTTTCTCATCCATTTCTCCAGATTATCTCTCTTTTGGGTTTTGGCTCACCGAATTGAAGCTGCCTGGAGAGAGTTCTGAGGTTAATTGTGAAACCTTAAGCCAGCTGTGTATTTACAAGTTAATAGTGTGGAAATGATGTTGTACCTTATTCACTGTATTCTGTTAGTTACATATCCCTTCTTTCCTTATAAAAAGAATCTGAATAATGTATTTTTAGTTTTGTAATTATAAGGATTATTATAAAGGGCTCACAACTCTGTGGTCACTTGGCAATCACCTTTAAAATGAAAAGCAAATGAATTAAATAAATGAAATGTATGCTTTTCCTCCTGCATGCCACATGTGAAGGAGGCAAAACTGCAAGGCAAATCCCTTCACAAGCCAGCGAGGACACGTCAACACCAGCAGGCCTCGGGGGGGGGCCCGGAGAGGACACGCTCTTACACCCTGTCTCTCAGACTAACGGCTTTCCTCGCATGCCGTGCATTTAAAGAGCTTCACCGGCTCTCAGATGTCTCTTCAGACCAGATGGATAAAAAAGCCTCGCTGGCTCTGCCCGTCTAAGGCACTCTCCTCCTTCGAAGCCATTTAGTCGCAGTTTTAAAGATTGGCCAGAGGCAAAAAAAAAAAAGGAAAAGAAAGCTGATCAGAATGACACTGAAGCGACGGATACTCTGGAGGAGGAAGAGAAACTTGAATATTTCTCACTTGGTGGCACAAAGGGGCGGCGAGAACCCCCAGGGGGCGATTTATAAAGCGTATTAATATCTCATACTTCTGTCCTACTGACTTCTGGCCTTCCTCATTATAATAAGACCACCGCGCAGCCAATCCGAGCGAAGGGCTGTTACCATTGCGAACATTCAAGGGTCACAAGTCTGGCTCCAGTGAATATTAATATATCCTACTGCATAATTTCGCAGCGCAAAAGGTCAGAGGGAGTGAATGGGACCCTGCGGCAGAGTTAGAGAGGGGGGTCCTACATAACCCACTTCACAGACAAAAGGGTTACCTACAGTACTGACAGAGACAGAGAGCTGGGGAAGACACGTTTTGGGATGTAGCATACCTGCTGAGCTTGTGGATGTGTGTTTGTGTAAGGACAAAGCGCTGGAGGGGGCGCGGGGGGTGCTTTGTGTGTATGTTTGCAGCTGAGTCTCATATGGGACAGCTTTAGGTGGAATGCTAACTCTGCTCTTGTGGGGAGCTTTAAATTGACAGAAATGGAGCCCAGCTGCAGACAAACTGCCCTAGCTGTATTCCCCCCATCCCCCACTCCGCCCCCTGCTGATGATGGCAGGCCCCCTATACATCCCGCCCTGCCCGGAGCCCCCATGCAGGAAACACACCCTCACCTGAGAGCAGCACTAACACCTCAGATTCAGACCCTGCCTCCGACGTGAACCTTGTCCTTTGCTGGTGCACACACACGACAAAAAAGGGGTATTTCTGATGCTGGCTATGACCCCCACAAACGAGGCAGGATTGAAACCCCTGACTGAAGGCCCTAGGCCCGTATTTAGAAACATTCCTCATCTAAGAGAGGATTTTGTTTCAGTGAACAAAGGCATACCTGAGCTGAGTGAACAAGGCCAGTGTTCTGAAGAGTGTTCTCATTAAACTAGTTCAAATTGCTTTTCTAAAATAATACAACAGAGCTAAAGTGAACATACCATTCATTCCCATACAGTGACATATTTTAAATAGCTTAAATAGTTTAGATGGGCAATGAGTGTCATGTTTCACATTAATATCACAAAATGTAAAAATATAAAAAATATACAAATAACATACAAATACAGTAAACAGTGATTTTATGTAAAGTACACTCCTTGTGGAAGTCCAGTATTAGGAGTATCCCGTATAAACCTGGTCTGACTCAGTCAGTCCTTCATTAAATTAAATCAGGAGCAGCTGATGGAGTTTCACAAATCCAGACAAGGGCTGGAGGAACCGAGGAGGAACCTGGAACCGAACCCGTGTTCTCCTCACCAGCTCACACAACATCAACTACTTCTTTACAAACAGAACAAATCTGGATACTTTTTTACGACTTTCTTCTTTTTTGCATTTATTCTAATGTTAAATATTCTAGCAGAAAGACACATTAAATGATCACACACTGCGAAAAAATGCCTTTAACCAAAACGACTTTCACACAGTACTGTATATCACATTATAATAATGTATTTAATATTATATATACCAATAAAACAATAATCATGAATACAAATCTATTTTAATATCAATAAATGTTACATAATAATCATCCTTTTTTTAAATACATCTTTTAATACAAAGTGTCTGAACTCTTGTTTACTGTCATTGCAAGGGAACTTAAAACACAAATAAAGTGGAGAATGTGGGCTCTTTAGAGAGCAGCACAAACACCAACATTTCTGAGAGTGTTATTCACAAGAGAGCCACTATGTCACCTGAGCAGGAGCCCACTGGAGCCTATCAAAACAGGAGGAGATCTGAAGATAGAGCTTTCAAGAGAAAGTGTTTCTGTGTGTATGTGTGGACCTATACGCGGGTGCCACTTGCATTTGTTCATACATGTACACACGGTTCCCAAAGAAAACTTAGGCATCTCCGGTTCTGCAGATGTTAAGCAACAGTACTTACAGATCCATAATGACAGACATTCACTTAGAATAAAAGGATAAATATTACAAAACTATATAAAAATCATATGTCGCCAACTGTTAAACCCTGGACGAGTCAAGAGCGCTGCCATGCACTTCCAGAAGCGCCACCAGGCAGACCATGCGGTCGGTATTAGCGCTGGCAGCGGCCTCAGCGGGCTGTGCCTTTAGCGGGGGTTACAGGGCGGCTTGTGTGAAGCATCTCAGCGCTTACAGGTTCGTCAGTGTCACAAAATAATTAAGCATAAATATTCATGCGGTGGTTCTATGCAAAATAGCATCTGCTTTGGAGTAACGTGCCATCTGTTTTTGGGACTTAAAGGGACGATTGTGATAAAAAGCCGCTGTGATGCCCATTATCCATTCTGATCTAAAAAGATCATTTTTTTCATTGCTCTTTTTCAAGGATATTATTTCATTCCAGTGATAAATGGTGCTTAATCCAATGCTGAAAAGCTCATCAAACAAGTGGAAATGCTTATGCATCCATTGTCTGCCGCGCTCCTCACTAGTTTATTATACGTCTCATTAATTCAGCAGGGCTAACGTTATAAGCTGGGAAATCTGTTTATACAGCCAGCGATCATAAAATATTGTTTAAAAGCTGTTTAGCATATAAACTGCAAGTAAAACACCGCTGGTTAACAACGGTGTGCGTCAGGATTCTGGTACAAATGGAACATGTTGCGCTACTAAAGCTACAAACTGGGCTGTTGATACTGATCCAGAGGTTAGCAGAGCTTCCTATGGGCCTTAAAACTTGTGTAAAGAACCATGCTCAACACTCACACACACACACACACATACATAGCGGACGCAACTCCCATGCACGACCTCACTCGTGCAGCCAGGCTCTGAGAAGATGAAACTTTCCTCTCAGTTAAATTCAGAGCATCTCCACACCTCACAGAGTGCTGTTGGCTTTTAGCACTCCGAGGTGTAAAACACACACATTATAGGTGTGAAAACATTCTCGGCCTCCCACAGGATGCAGGACAGCAGAGGGAAAAAAAAAAGGCCAAAGGGCGCGTCCAGAACCTTGGCCGGACAGTGAAAGCCACTGGACCTGGTGCAGAAGTGCTAGTACTGAGGAAGCCCTGATACCTGATTCAGCTCAAGAGCCCACCCTTAAAGCGTCCACATCATAGTAAACTGAACTTAATTAACTTTTTTGGGAAATTTTTGATACATTTGTTACATTTTCTCATGTACATTATGAATTTGGGCCTTTAAAACTGCCCATTTTGAAATTATAGTGTGGCAATCATGTTTCCAAATACTCACTGATACTTTCAGGAGTTCAGCCGGACTATTTATAGCATGTTTTTCAGCCTAGACTTATTTTTGAATGAAGAAAAGACAGGTCAGCCGGTCAGAATAAAACTCATTTACAGATATACTGTATGTCACAGTAAATAAAAACAGTCTGTTTAATTTTAAGGGATAAATATATAATGGAAAACATTAATAGGGTTGATGTATATTGATAAAATGACACAAATGTAAAAAGTTGACTTCAGGGGTAAAATGGAATATGAGGTCTTTACTACATTCAGCAAGATTACAGGCAGATTTGTACTGGACTGGTCTGCTTTAATGCTTGACCAGTGAAAACAGGCCTTTTAGAATGCGTTAGAATTTGGAAACGAGGCAAACTGATTTTAAGAAGCAGAGGGTTCGAGTATTTGCCCAGCCCAGGTGAATGGAGAGAGAGAGGGGAGAAGAAAGAGGGGCATGGGGGACGAAGGGTACGTGAGGAGCAGCGGCTCCAGCTGAGGGGGGTCATGGCAGCTGTCTGTGCCGCAGACCCGTCCTCACTCTCCTCCTCTTCTCTCCCCTCTCACCTCCTCTCCTCTAGAGCCTCATTAAAACCCCACCGCACACACTCCAACACGGGACTCACTCTGACCCCCCAAACCCCCTACACCCCTCAGCTCCCTCAACACACACACACACTCGTTTGTATTTCTGTTCTTCTGGAGACATTTCAGCGGCTTTCTGTTTTTCTGTGTCAAAAGCTATTGTATCTACATCGCAGGCTCAAATACTACACACTATTCACAATTAATTGTGAATAAAAGTTGCACATTTGAGGGGAGAAAAACATTTTCCTTGTGTATTTTAGCATTCTTGGTCCCCACAATGTGCTAAATACACCCATGCTCCCAAATGCTTTCACATGAAGTCACTATCAGCTACATCAGCTACATGCCATCAATACAGGCAATAGTATTTATTTGTGATGACACCACCCACAGTCTATTGCCTTTTGACAACAGATCTACTAAATGTGCTTTAAAATGACTAATACTTTCTAACAAGAAAGTAACTTTTTGCGTTAAGGATAGAGCCATAATACCGCCACAACACCAGGTTCAGCTTTATCTACACTCGTGTATTAACCTGAAAGTCATTTTGTTTGGGCCAGTCTACAGCACTTCACAGCCCATCACTGGTGAATTGTATTTCTAGCCATGTCTGGGCTACTTACTTGATCTTCCAGCACGGCAGCTTCAGATTCGAAATTCAGTGTAGGCCTGCTGTCACACTCTTCTTCAGCGTCTGCAGCTTTATACCTAAAACATGTATGTTGTGTCCATTTTCTATTTTGTATGAGCTCTTTCACAAAATAAGTACTGATAGACTGAATTAAAAGGAAATTGTTACTAATACAGTACATATAAAAAAAAAAACTTGGACTGTACCATAGTGAATACCACATTGTGCCAAAATCAGGAAACTCCATTGATCCAGGAGGAACCGGCTCAGGCTACAACTGCACAGTCACACAGAGACATAAAGACGAGAACAATGTAAAATATGAGTGAAAATAAAACTCTCCAGAAATACTAGAAGAAATATGTTTAACAGAAATGACAAAAATTTACTGACTAACCATAAAGTGTCCTTTGATAACAGGCAACACAGTGCCTTCATTTAGGTACATATTCAGTTTCAAAGAATCGTGATCTACATGACGTTTTGCATGTGGGGATGGGGGAGGGGAGATCAGAGGAGGTTGAAAGGGGCCTGGATGTTTGCCGCTGATATTTCAGTCGTGCGGGTTTGTGAAGAGAAGCTTTCCCGTAAAGGCCCTTTTAGCCTCTGAAGACAAACAGCTCCAGAAACTCCAGAGCAATCATTCCACAAGCCCTGGACCCAAAACACAGGGGCCACCATGCTTTCATCTCCGTGGCACTGGAGGTCAACAATGTAATGGTGGTTTGAACATAAATAATATATCTTACATCTTCACAAAGCCTGTGGGTTTAACGATTCCACTGTGTTGTGGTCAGAGAAAGAGATACACAGAGTGAGCGAAGGAGGGAGGGAGGGAGAGAGAGAGAGAGAGTGAGAGAGAAAGAGAAATGCTCTGGGTAGGAAGACCTTTCCCCTTCAGAATTTCAAAACAAAGCCATACAGGCCCTCAGAACAAAGACACTTGATGTCTCCTTTGCCCACTGAGTATATGTCTGCGTTTGATTCGTCTCTTTGCCCCAACAGCACCAAAAAATGCTGTTGCGCCTTAAAGCCAGGGATTAAAACAACTACGACCAACACAAGCCCAGTAAATAAGGAGCACCTTAACAACTAATAGTTCTCCCATTTGGAAGAAAACAACAACAACAAAACCAGGGAACGCTGGGAGGCCAGAGTGAAACAAAAAGAGAAAAACTTTCCCTTTCATTTTCTCCTAGAATACAAATTTGAAACGTCTTTTAGCAGGCGCATCCAAACAAACACACTAATAAGCTTTAGTTTACCAAAGCTAATAAGAGACTTGATGATTTAAAGTAGCCACCCTCATTTGAGCTCCCCTTGTGTGGTTTTATGTAGCAAAAACAACCGTAATTCATTTTTACATCGATTTCCAACCGCCATTTTTGTAACTGTGCCTTTAGGACTGATCTATGGAAATGAGTTCTGATTTGATCGGCTGGCCTGTATTGGGCCTGACTCGGGACTGAATAACTCCTTATGAGTTCAGCATAAGTGGGCGGGGCTGCAAAAGTGCTGAATGCAAAGCAGGCTTATTTTTCAACCATATTTTCCACATGGATAGTACGGATCGGGGAGTGGTTGGCTTTGAAACATTAAACTTTTATATGATATGGGGCCTTTAAAAAAGCTCCCTGTGGTCTTTGATAAACTGCAAAAAGTTGAAAACAAATAATCCCTTAATTCAGGCTCTACATGCTAAGTTTTAACCTGATGTTTAATTTATACTGGAGCCTGTCCTTCTGACTCTAGTGAGGACAGAATATGGTCAAAAATCCTTCTTCAAAGAGATTGAAGAAAGGTTCTTTAGTTAAAGTGTAAAGTGTCCATTTGTTATATGTGAACACACCACAGCACACAATGTGGAGAGAAAGAAATTCTGCTCTGCATTTTCCCAATTTAGTGAAGCAGCGGGAAGGCAGGAACACAGGGAGCAGTGTGTGGGGACGGTCTCTTGCCCAAGGGAACCTCAGTGGTACCACTAGCAGTCCTGGGATTCAAACCCATGACCTTTTGATCACTGGGGCAACTCCCTAATCACCAGACCATCAGCTGCCCAAAGGCAAGGGTTATAAACTATAAGTTGTTTGCAGATGCAGTCCCAGCACTAGTAGGCTATAAGGTGGAGAAGCACCCTGGACAGGTCGCCAGTCAATCACAGGGCAGACACATGGACACACACAACCACACACAGCGGTCGATTCTGAAATGTGTGGTGATTTTAGGGGGCAGTCTCTGTGGAACAAATTGTCCAAGCCTAAGACTAACTGAAACTGAACAAACAAGCAAGCAAGCGGCTAAAAAATGCTTTTTCACTGATGTCCAGAACATGAGAAGACTTTTTGGTGACTATGCAACCATGCGGTTACTTTTTTGAATGGCTAGCTGTCCAGTGAATGAAGAGCCTGTTTAACAGTGTCCTGCTGATTGCATGGGACAAAAAACCTTTAGCATTTTGATTATTACATTAAAAACACATTCTGAACAGGAATCCGCAGTTTCTACGGTATTTTTCTATTCAGTGTAATGACCTTCAACTGCACTTTTATCGTGGCCGATGATAACTTTATGGGTTAATTAGCCGTGTAGGTCGCAAGTAAGTTTGAGAGTGGGCCAGTGACAGTATACTCATTCAGACTAGACTGCACCACTGGATGAGACACTTGGCTTCGGTCTGATTACAGCCTGCGTCAGACCCCGGCCGACAACATCTAATCTGGGGAGAGTGAAAAATCGAGTGGGACCGTGGCCCCTCGGCCGAGCCGCATTAGGGCCTCTTTTATGCAAAGCGCTTACCGTGGCCTGTCACGGGCTAATCACGGGCAAGGATGATAGATGATGTTTATTTTGCGATGATGGAACGCAACCCCCTGGCCGATGATAATTGTAATAAAAAGGACAGATCAAGCTGGCGGAGTTATTAAATTATCGGACTGTAATTTGCATTAATGCAGGCGGGTGCGGGCCCCTGACAGCCGGCCCCGCGGCTGCTGCAGCGAGAGAGATCATTCCACCTTCAGAACACCAGCCGCCCCCCTCCTCCTCCTGTCCTTGACCTCCAGAAAGTTCTCCTCCTCCATCGTCTCCTGCTCTTCCCACCTTCTCCCTGTCCCACTCTGCCTGTCAGTGGACGGCTAATGCAGATAGCATGGAATCTGATTTACTGGACCGTGTTCAGTACAGAGTGGATTATTACAGATTACTGAAACTGCCCCATCCGTCCCGGCTGACCTCCGCACACATGGCCCACATTTGCTCCCTTCATTAGCATTCCAGCACAGATAGCACCTCCACGGCCATCCAGGCCTGTTTATCCTATAGAGGTCTCGCCTTTCAATACGCTGTACATTACATAATTATTTATACAATTGTTTCATTTACTATATAGAAATATATATTATTTTCCTTAGGACTACGTTCAGTTCATTTTTTGAATATAAAAATATGAAAAGAATGCTTATTTCTTCTGTAATATTATAAAAGACTAGAAGCACAACAAAAACAATTAAAGGGAATATTTTTGCAAAAATCCCTGTTTTATAGCATGGACAGTTTTTGACTGTGCATTCAAGACCGGCATAACATCAGACCAAAAAATTCAGGAAGTCTGGTCTAATTGTCAAATAATTATAAATTGTGTAAATGATACATGGTGTCTTTAAATTATTATTTTAAAAATGAATATTTTTGTCCGGTCCTGCGTTGTGCCTTACTAAAGAAGCCGAAACATTAAATTCTGGTCACTGTTTTTTCTTCAAGGTCTCTTTATATGGACTACAATTTCTGCACTGTGCCTGGTATCTTTTAAAACTTGGACAGCTATTACATATTGTACCAACCTCTTCTGTTTTTTAATGCAAGAAAATGTAGTTTTCAAAATAAAGTCCTAAAAACACACATCTTTATGCATTTACAGAGTGCAATATTAAGAACAAGACAGGAAAAGGTAATAAAAATGTAAGACGAGGTGTTTTGAGGAACACACACCCTGGGGAATAGGACAGTCACAGCTGTTCTAAAGTGCAGAACTTCATACACCCCTTACTCTTATCAGCTCAGTGTTGGAACTACAGATTTCCAGCAACGATGTGGACTAATAAGGGCAGACAATACAAATAATTCAAACAGCATCGCATTTACAGAGCCAGGCACACGCCCTGCAGATCCCATCCCTTCTGAGCCGTCGTGGGACGTCCTGCCGGCCTGTTTCATGTCCTGTAGCTGTGTTCCCTCTGAACTGGTGGAGCGCCGGCTCTGCAGCCCAGGAGAGGCTGCATGTTCATTAGGCAGCCAAGGGCTGGAAACATTTGCCTCAGTTGTCCTTTTCTAAGCGAACGTTTGAAGGGCTCTCGCTGGGGAGAGAAAGCCCTGGTGCGGAGCCAGTTGGACATGAACAGAGAGAGAGAGAGAGAGAGAGAGAGAGGGAGACAGAGAGAGAGAGAGAGAGAGAGAGCGAAGAGGCTAATGGGGCTGGTCTTCTTTTAAGTGTGATCTACCAGAGGAATACATGGATGTGCACAATCCCTGACGTGTGTGGAATCATGCTGAACAGCCTGTTTCTACTCTCCTTCTCCTTCCATTTGACAACCTCTCTCTCCTCCCCTCTTTTACTCGTTCCCCCATTTTATAGGGGAACTGTGTCTATTCAAGTCTATTCAAACAATCTTAGCAGTTGCAAGTAATTCTAATAACACTGGCCAAAAGTGTTGTCACATGAAACGCTGCAGTCTGAGTAACGGACCGAAAAATACATTTAAATGTCACTGAAATCACCGACCATTACCAAAAAAAGTAACAATTTATTTTGGATTTTTGCTCATTTTGCTGCTGTGTCTGCCCTTTTTCGGTCTCTCATTTCACAGGGTAACAAAGACTTCCAGCGAATGAAAAGTTTCTTTTGGAGCAAGTGAGCTAACAAGTGAACATAACATGGAAGTGAAACTGATATCAAATACGGTAAATAAACAGACAGTGCAGTGATGCTAGCACTCTTCAGCAACACTAGAATTAGTAGTAGCTTAAGCAAAGGTCACTGTCCCAAATAATGCCACTCTTTGTTTGATCCTGAGTGAGAAAAAAAAAATTACTGCAACATCCGAGTCTGCCTGAAATCTGTTCAATAGTGGAAAATTGCAACGGTTGAAATTACGTTTTTGTGCATTTCGCTCGGCACGATATATAATGAGGACATTTCCCTCCCGAACATAAAAGGCTCTGTGGTCCATCCCCTGGCCGTGATTTACGAGCCTTGACCATTAGACGCCATTTATGGATGGTAAAACAAACAATAATAAACAAAAGAAATCGTGCGTAATTACCAGAGGTGGCAATTCCAGCCAGATGTGAGTGAGCTTTGGGCTGAGGCCCAGCTCGCGGTAAATAAAGCGTCTGATTAAGCGCCAGCGCTCGCAGCCACTCTCAGCCTGTCCCTAACGACCCCGGGGGTCAGGGGTCACCAAGGGAAAAGCAGATCAGAGGGGCCGCGGGCCTGAGCCTGAGACATCGCCATAAATCCACTGGCACAGAGGAAGCCATCTTTTACCCCGCTGTTAAATAATAGCGCACTCACCCCAGACTCATTGTTCACGGGGCCAGCGGGGCCCTGAGAGACTCCCAGCACCGCACAGCACTGCCGAGAGCAGGGAGCTTTTCCACTGCCACAACTCACAACTATTTCACATTTTAACTTTAGGAGATTAAGAACAATGTTTGTATTGCCAACTTTATCTCAACTGACAAAATTACACCCTTCAAATTAAAGTTCTTTACATGAGAACCACTTTTGGACCCTTTTTTTGTGGAATTTTGTAACTGAGGTTGTTTAAACAACCTCCACATAATGTAAAGGTTCTAGGAAGCACCCTTAAATTGGTAGAGAACCATTTAAAACCATTTCGTCATATGTGAACACACAGTGTGAACAGCATCAAATTCTTTCTCTGTATTAACCCTTTCTCTGTATTCTCTGTATCTTCACCAAGTGAAGCTGCGGGCAGGAATACACCCTTGGAGCAGTGTGTGGGGATGGTACCTTGCTCAAGAGTATTTTACTGGTGCCACTAGCAGTCCTGGGATTAAAACCCACAACCTCCTGATCGCTGGGGCAACTCCCTAACCACCAGGCCACCAGCTGCCTCTTCATGTCACTTCACATACAAACATTTTGAAACATGTTTTCTAGAGAACCCAAGGTTCTCTCTTCTAGAGAAAAAACTCTTAAATGGGTGGCGGTAGCTCAGTGGGTAGGATACTTGCCTCGATACTTGCCTCCAGACCAAGAAGTCATGGGTTCGAATCCTACCTTCAGCACCACCACTGGGTCCTTAACCCCAAGTTGCTCCAGGGAGAGACTGTCCCCTGTAGTTAGAGAATGGAAGTCACTTTTGGATAAAAGCGTCTGATAAATGCCATAAATGTAAATGTAAATATTCAGCCCTGGTGGAAAGCAACAGGCTTCAGATTTTCCAAAGAGTCAAATAATCAGCATAAATGCACCCTCTAGTGGAGGCTTTGGATATGGAACATTATTTGCACACGAAACAGCTGATGAATTTACCATCAAAAACTAGTGAGTATTCTGAACGGAATGTTAATTCAGTTAAAAACATACATAATCTGCTGATTTTCTGAGTGGAAATAAGTGCACACAAAGAGAACACACTTAAATACGACCTTTTTTTCCCATATTTGTGCGTATTAATGTGCTGAGTTGAAAGGCAAGGTACGGAGTATTATATACAATACCTGCACTCTGCACCTACCTAGTGTGTAAATATCTTATGTGCATGGATCATAAAGAAGTCTAGAGAAAATGACAAAATGCAAACACAAGGCCATCTTGCTCGAAGTCGTGTTTGTCCGTATCTCATAAGTCATTATAAAAGCAGGGACAATCACTGAGAAAAGGTAAATATGATATTTTTGGGGTTTTGTGGATTGATGTGCTGAGTTGAACACAAAGAAATAAAATGAAACCTAAAATAAACATTTTGAACAGAAAACATTTTATGTTTGTTCATGTTTGAATTCAGCAGATGACCAGTAATTTTGCAATAAATTGTGCATTAAAATGTGCAGAAGTGAGGCACAGATGTGTTCTTCTTCAGCCCAAATTTTATCACAACTATCAGCTAAATGCACACGTTTGTAATTTACAGTGAAGATGCTGTCGGTGGACAGGAACAATCTGGACGGTCAGTTTTAAAAGACTGCCAGGAGCTGAGATATTTTACCTCCAGTTGAACCTCATTTGTCTGTTCATATTAAATAGGATCAGCAATAAAAAGAGCTGTAAAGGAAGAGGGGGCTGTAATTCAGAAGCATTTTATGGGACATTTTCATGACAAGCCTCAAAAAGTATGTGTTTCTTTTTCATTTTCAAGTTTTTAGGATATTTCATGAAATACATTTCTAAAAATACTTAAAATACTAAAAATATTTGTCCTGATCCTGATTTCTGTGATAAAAAATAGGGTATCTGCAGGAATTTGTTATGTCCTGTTTTTCTCCCCACAAGGGGGTGCAATTTGTGGGCATCACAGTAAGATAGGAAACCCACACTAGCAGGGGCTCATAAATGCGTATATGTTTGCAGCACTCATAGTATGTATGTGATGTAAAATGTAAAGACTGTGCGCATGTGTAGTCTTTTAATCAAAATAGTTGTGAGATCACTACAGTATGTACAGTTATGGTGCTAAAGAACATACATCTGCAGAATGATAATGACTGCATCAGATGAATTTTTCACTGTAGTTTGAACAGACGATAAGGTATGGGGTATAGGATGTGATTATAAGCAATACCTGCACCCTGCAGAACCCATCTGGTGTGCAAATATCTTATGTGCACAGACCATAAAGAGGTCTAGAGAAAGACAACATGCAGACACATAAGGCCATGTCGTCCATATCTCATGGGTCATTGTACAAGCAAGGACAATCACCGAGTAAAATTTCACAATAGAGGCCAAAGTAGTGAGAAGATCAGAAAGTACACAGTGACAACAAATATTAATGAACACAGTGATTACACCAATCAGCTACAACATATAGCAGGCACCAAGTGAAACGTCCGTTTCTGATGGTGATGTGTTGCAAGCAAGAAAAATGTGCGTGAAGATCTGAGTGACTTTGAACACTTTGACCCTGTGGTTCTTAAAGGCAGAGATCAGTACCTACCAAAAATGGTCCAGTGAACCAGCGACATGGGTGCCCAAGGCTCGCTGATGCACACTGAAGTGAAGGCAAGCCTATCTGGCCTGATCTCACTGAAGAGCTGCAGAAAAAGTCAAAGTAAATTAAGATAGACACACAGTGCAGCACGGCATGCTCTGTATGCAGCTGTGTAGCTGCAGACCAGCCCATACTGACCAATGTCCACCACTGAAAGCACCTATAATAGGTTTGTGAGCATCCGCACTGGACCGTGGAGCAAGGGAAGAAGGTGGTTCTCTTTTCTTTTACATCATGTGGGCGGGTGGGAGTGTGCGTCACCTACCTGAAAACCGTGGGTCCTGCATTCATGTGAATGTTATCTAGACATGTACCACCTGCCCAAACATTCTCCCCCTCATAACCACATTACTTACACAGTAACTGATTCATAAGCACGACCAGAAACAAGTTTGTAGTTAATACTGAACAATGCAGGTTAAATCTACCACAAGAAGTTTTTTAATTACTTAAGAACAGCAGAAAAAAGGCATTCACATTTAAGCCCATGCCATTGGAAATAATGATTATAATGATTTTTTTTTTTTTTTTTAAATGCTTTGTGAAAATGCAGTTTTTGAGAGAACATGATTATTACAGTATGTGTTTTGAGATATTAAGTGTTTATTTAGGAGAACAAATCATTATTTCAGTAGAGCATGTGAGTATTCTGAGACAGTGAGTCAGAGAAACAGGAACAGGCCTCTGCAAGTTAAAGCGGAGAAGAAGTAAAACCTAAAGAAGCAAACTGTAAGCCCACTTTGGTTGCTCAGCTATATCTGAGGTGAGGAGTTCCAGTTTTTGTCCTGAGCAGGACAGAGAGAGCTGTGGATCAGGCCCAAGCTGAGATAATGACTCTGGGCCTGTCTGGCAGTGCCTGAGCCTTCACTGCATTGTGACTGCATTACAGCCCATATTCAGCTCAATTACATCTTCATAATCAAAATGGATGATGGGACGGGTGGCTCAACCCCCCACAACCCCCCTCTCTTCAACAACGAGACATTTTAATGTCAGTCTGACAGGCCTCACGTGGGCCGGCGGGAGGCGAGTGCATACATATTAATCAGGCCGATTAAGACACGTTAAACACTGCAGAGGTGGCTCTCTCGGACCTCCGGCTTCTGCATCTCATCACTGCTGCCTCCCTGCTCTCCCTGCGCTCCCTTCACTCCCGTCCCGCGCTCCTGACCTCCTACACGGCCAGCGTCTGCCACAGCCCGGTCCGCTCCGGCCTTTCCCAGCATGCACAGAGGCCCGACGTGGCTCCCACGGGCCCCCGCTCGCTCCCTGCCATCTGCCGTGATTTATAGAAAACGGTCGATGATTTATGGTCCAGTCACCGCACAATGAAGTGGCTCTCTTTCAGCGGGCTGACCTCGCCGACCCAGCCGCCACTCCTGGCCCAGGTTTGGGGAAACGAACGCTAATCATACACTAAAAAGATGCTTAAACAGAGAGAGCCTCGGCGAGGGGGAATTGAGGGCCTTTAATAAAATTAATTTTCTGCGGCGGGCCGCATATTGATGAGGACGGAGATGAGACACGGCCACAGGGAGAGAAAGAGAGAGAGAGAGAGAGAGAGGAGGTGGAGAGACAGACAGACAGACAGACACACACACACACACCTGCCCTGAGCTCATATTAATACCTGCAGCACTCACACTCTGCTACGGCCTTCACATTAAACCAATAAATACAGGCACTCTGGGAGAGATGTTTACAGATTTAGGCCAACACACTTTACCATGAGTCAGTCTCAACAGGAAAAAGTGCTCTGTGGTCCAATAACGTAATATAAAACCAAGATTATTCATGGGCTGCCCTAATTATAAGGGAAATAATGAGAATGTACTAGTCGCGCTGTAAGTGCTGTTAAAATGAACAGGAGGCCTCTATGGAGAAAAAAAGAGCTAAATAATAAAAAGTTGAGGAAGGAAGGAAGGTAGACTAAGAAACAAAAACAAAAAGACAGAAATGGACAATAAAAAGAAAAGAAAAATGACCACAAAGACAGATCAAAAGTAAGAGTGGAAAAATAAAAAAAACTATGAGAAAGAGGGGAAAATACATTAAGACAGTAGTGAACTAGGAATTTATCTGCCTTGTTAAGACAAATGAGAAAGCATTAATAAAAAAGAAAGAAAATTATGGTCTGGTCTGAGAGGCCCTTAAATCCTGAGGACAGACCTGAACTCCTGCATCTTCTAACCTGACTGAGGCTCCGGCCAGACAGAAATATCAGGCCTGAACTCTAACAGAGACTTTCAGACGGAGCTCCGGCAGACATTGGTATTCCAGTGGCCGCGGTGAACAGGTAATTTTGGCCATTCAGCACTATGAATTGAATGATTGATGACATTGGACGAAGTCTACAGTAAATCAATTTCTGGATGTAAATGTATCTGTCAGTGGAGACAGCCGGAGGAAAACACTCAGCGCTGCTCTCATACAGGCCTGAGGAACGCAATCAAGATCCAAAGGAACTGCCATATAGCCATTTTCAGCTTCACTGCCCTTGATTCCCCCCCCCCCCAATGACAGACTGTGAAGAGATGACACACTTACGCTTGATTGTAAGGAACAATAATGACTTGTCAGGACACATGTATCAGTACAGTCATTTAAACAATTACCACTCAATCATTCCTCATCACTCTATTAGAATGGCATAATTTTATTCATGGGACACAGCAGGATGTTGCAGAGGACTGTAACAAAACTCGCCATAACTTTACTGACATAGTCTACAAACGTCAGATTTAGCATTGCTCCAAAACGAGCCATTCAAACAATCTCACTTAGAACTTTTTGTGGATCAAACCTACGAAAATACCTCCCTGGAATTGAGATATCCTGCATATTACTACTATTCCATAAATATTCAATGGCTCTGCTAAATTTTGTAGCGTAGGTCAAGGTTATATTTGATATAGGCAGGCAGTGCTGGGAATGTAATCACTTCTTGTCCAGTTATATCACTCCCCCTGCTGTTCAGGAACTCCCACAGCACTGTAACAAACCCAGTTCAGGACTCTTGTTCATTTACTGGCTGCTTTATCAAAAACCCTTCCACCTACTTTCACTCACTGGCCACTTTATTAGAGACCCTTACCTTCTACTTCCACTCACTGGTCATTTTATTCAAAAGCCATACCTTTCTCTAACCAGCCACTTTGTTAGAAACATGCATCTCCTTATTCCTCTATATGGGTGTACAATCACAGTTAGTCTTGTTAGTAATCCTTGCTCTACCCCATCCATCTTTGATCAGTTTCTAATGTCATTTGTCAAATGTGCACATGCCACAGCACACAGTGTGAACAGCACGAAATTCTTCCTCCTGTATTTAACCCATTCACCAAGTGAAGCGGGGAGCCAGGAACACAGCATCCCGGGAGCAGTGTGAGGGGACGGTCTCACGCTCAGTGGTGCCATTAGCAGTCCTGAGATTCAAACCCATTACCTTCTGATCACAGGGGCAACTCCAAAACCGCTAGGCCTCCAGCTGCTTCATACCCACCAGTGTAAAGGAACAACAAGGTGGAGGTTCTAAAGTAGCCAGTGAGTATATTTATACAAATAGGTCTCGATCACATGACACTGTCCTGTCCAAAATCGCGTGTCCAAACGACCTTCAAAAATAAAAAACAAAGGTAAGAAGAACAGGAAATTCTACAGAAGAGGAAACATGTAAGGTTCTTTTGAGTGACTCACTGCTCTAACCTTCAAACACCCACCTGAAACATGAAAGGGAATTTCATTAACACTTCCCTCTCCTCACTTCAATGGAAGCAGGTGATGGCCAAGTCTGCTTGAGTTAAAAGTCTTTGTAAGAGTCCACTCGTGTCCATCAGAGAGCCAAAGGGGAAATGGCTGCTGATCCACAAGCAGTTGTTCAGTTGTTTTGGTTCTGTGCTCCAGAACCAGACAGGTGGATCTGAAATGAGTGACGATGGATTTAAGATGTAGAAAGTCAGCTTTAATTCCAGAGTATTTCCAGCCAAATTTGCAATCGCTTTCCTGTTGGTCCCAGTGTCAGGGGATTGAATATAACTCGATAGATAGATGGATGGATGGATGGATGGATGGATGGATGGATGGATGGATGCTTTATTGTCATCATGTCAGTACAACGAGATTGAGGTTTGGGGCTAGACCGCAGATGCACACAGCAAAGATTCAGAAATATCAAAATATCAAAGTTAAAAACCACAGAAGTTGTAGGTTTAGAATAAAGTTAAATACAACTAAAGAAACAGTATGTGCACACTTATATACAGTAGAGATAAGGGTTACAGAAGTGCTCTAATAATATACTGTGGAATATTGTGCTAGACTATTGATATAAAAGATATAGGTATATATATTGATTATTGTATTGTTGAGTAATTTGGTCATGTTTGTTCTTTGGCTGGAAATCGTTTGGCTGTAATTGATGTCCAAAGTTTGTATCCCACAGACATCACTAGACCTTGGATTTCTTCCATGGTCATGATCTGCTAGGCCTGCTATTTCTGATCCTGGAGGCCTTTGTTTTTTGTCTTTAGTTTTTAATCAGTGAACATGTACGTAATTACAAACACTGAATATCAAACAGAAACACTTAATATTGAATACTGGCCTTTGGCTTGACTTTAGGTCAATAACTAGATACAGACTTAGCCTTAACCCATTTAATCCCAATGGCAACAATTGTGATCGTTTTTTTTCTTTTATTTTGGAAGCTCTAAAAGTGTTGTTTTGGCTTTGGGCAGCTAATGCAAGTTAAAAAAAATTAA
>JBBPDB010000039.1:1527808-1537912 GCA_037974465.1 Brachypetersius altus | reverse complement strand
ACACACACACACACACACACACACACACACACACACACACACACACACACACACACACACACACACACACATTCATGATTACAGCAACACAGCAGTCCATTCCAGTTCAGTCCCACTGTCACAAGAATGCAAAAATTGAAAATGTAACTGAATCCTTCTTTTACCACATTAAGGACTCCCCTGACTTCAATTCCTCACTCTTATAAAAATAACCTGCATGTCAGTTTCACAGGAATTACAAAATTTAGAATAATTCACAGTAATTATAAATTTTAAGACCTACAATTAAGAAATGGTTAGTGCAGAGCCAGCCTTTTGCAAGTCACAGCCCAGACTGTCATTTTTATATTAGTAACTTATACTAGTAACTATAATGAAATGTAGGTGATTTAGTTATGAGAGCAAGGAACTGAAGTGTGGGCCCACATACAAATGTTTCCACAATGACCTTTGCAACAGGACTGAACTGGACTGGGAGGAAGGCTATGACTGGCTTGGGGCTGGACTCGATGATTTAGCTGTGGGACGAGATGTCAGAGGAGCTGCTGCTGTTGCTATTGGTCGTTTGAGCTCTCTTGATGTACAGGTTCAACAGTTTCATCTGTTAGGGAACAAGAAGAAAGAGCCAGTAGTGGTTATTTTAGAGGACAGAGACACACACACACACACACACATAAATGCAATACACTGTAAAAATACAATACACTGAAAGTGGCTTAACTGCATTTTTGAATGCTAGAAATGGACAAAAATACACACGAGATTTACCTTGCTGCCAGTGAGCTGAGCAAGATATGGCTTCAACTCTTCCCCGATCACTGAATAGATTGCGACAAGACAGAACACACTGGCTTTCCGCACACTGCTCTCAGTGTTATCATAGCCCTGAAACACACACACACATACAGCTTTAGAAGTAATGGACAAGGGGAAATAAGGGCCAGTGGACAGAAAGCAGATATTTGTCCAATGCAAACAGACCAGATTAAGGGCTAGTGTGTATCTGTACCAAGTGTTTTTAAGGCAATATGAAAAGGTGAATATATTGTGAGCAGATGTGTTTAGGTGTGTGTATGTGTTTAGGGGTGTGTGCACCTGCAGCAGGCCAGGGATGATGTCAGGCAACAGTTGGTGTAGAGTATCCTGGGGGATGCGCTCGATGACTTTGGTCTGCATTTTAATAGCAGCCAGGTCAATAGGGTAGTCTGCAGTTTGCACGATGGGACACAGCACCTTAATGCACTGCTCCGGGTGGATGGAGCCAGCCAGGGTGGAGGCCGCCTCCTCTGCAGCACGCACCACCTGAACAACAGACCGAACAGATGCAGTTTATTACCAACTGAGCATGTTAATGTTCAGAAACAATGCTCCTGAATGCAATCACTGTACTGAGAAGGAGGGAAACAGGGGACTGAGAGTTCTACAACCTCCCCAACTATCGGGATTTATAACTGCAGCTGTATTCTTTATGCTGTATGCAACGAGTATCCTTTACACAGGTCTTCTTTTAAAGCCATGAAATTTGTAGTCTAAACCAGAACAAAACAGAAGCCTTTAAAAAGTATGGTGATCGTTACTTAATGGTAAATGAAAATAATATAATGAAAATAAGGATATTAAAAATAGATTATAGGTGGTTTCTTTAAGCATCCAACTTTTTATGAAGCCTTTGAAGCAAAAAGAGCAGAGATGCCACTGATGCACTACAACAAAAAAAGCTAAATTAATGATAGGAGTCATTTGAGATGAAGTTTGTGATAGTGATATGATGATATCACATAGACATACTCATCGGAGTAGGCTACTGAGTGTCCTATAAAGTGAATGCTGCTTACATTTACAGAAGTTTGGGAGAGCGTGTATCTCACCTCTTTGTGGGAGTCTTTGTGTGCCTCCAGCGTTTTCATGATGGTGAGTTCTGCATAGTTTTTGAAGCGCGCAGGCTGACTGCGCAGGATCTCCTTCAGAACACGCAGAGCCAGCGCCCGAATGGTGTGCTGAGCAGGAAAATAACAAAAATCTTCACTCTGGCTCTGTTTTCCACTCATCTCATAGAATTCTGAGCTTTACAGTTAAATAAACACGTCACTGATGAATAATCAGCTTGGTAAAGAACACCATCACAGCTCCAGAAAAGATAAATGCTGCATGGCACAGACAGTGTTTCACTTGAAATCATGGTACTGCGTCATTTTACAAGGAAACTTGCCCCAAATAATCTGTCTATTCTGTATCTGGGAGGACACAGACTGCCACTCACATCTTTGTCCCCCAGTGTCTCCAGGAGCAGCAGGAGCATCGTTTTGAAATGTTCCTCCCACACGGCCACGCTGTCGTCACGGGTAACCTTCAGCAGCTCCAGCAGGGCCGCCCGCCTCTCCTCCACGCGCTCGCTGTGATTAGACAGCTCCTTCAGCAGGTCACCCACCAGCTCCAAGTGCTGTGTGGGTCCTGACCAAAAACAAAGACTGTCAATCTAAAACTGCACACAGATAACAGCACTTCAGCTCAGAGCTGCGAGATTACAAAAAGAAACATTACCTGCAGAATAACTTTTGGGGTGCATAATTTTGTTTTCACCAAATTCCTGCCGACGACCTAAAGGAAGAGATCATTTTATAAGTGTTTGTGACCTTACAAAATGCAGTAAATAGCAAAGGAGATTATATGAAACAATGGCATAAGAAACTCTTCCCCAAACCACCTGGCTGGTGGTTTTATCAGGACAATGTGAGGCCCATTTGTTGGACAAACTGATAGGAATTCAGACTACGCTGATAAATATGAGAATACCATTGCAGCTTCACTCCCAACATTACAATTTGTATATTTACACAGTAATGCCATATTATTATTATCATTAATTCATAATATTTAAGCTCAAGTAAACACCAGAAGCTCACAGTCTTAGTGACACTTATAGCTGACAGAAAAGCACTACTTACATAAAACCACTGAGGTTAAAATTTATAATGAAAATATATATAATATTATTATTATATATTATTACTGATACTGTCCATTGAAATTCTTGAAATGTTAAAATCATAACGATATTATCCACAAATATTTTAGTCTAAAATGGTCCGATGTTTTCATATTGCTTTAAAACACATTCAGAAAGTTTTGGAAATACGCATTTTGTTATGACGATCACTTGGGTTTTACTTGAGAAACTAAAATGGGCCTCACCGTCCCGAACCTGTTCCACATCATCGTCAAACACGGCCTCCCTCAGGGCTCCCTTGTCGTAAGCGCTGATGGAGTCGGTGTAGTTGTAGGGGTTGTACTCTCGTGTTCTGGGCCCCAGGAACTGCCGGGGGGACGGCGTGTTCAGCAACGAGGTTTTATTGTCCAGGGCCATCCTGCCCCCCTCCATCACATCTGCAGCGAGCCGGGGGTCAGCAGCGGAGGACGCCACGCCACACTGTATGTGTTTCACACATTCATTGATAACTTAGAGCAGGGGTGTCAAGCTGAAGGCCGGCACAGTTTGATGGTTCTCCTCCTCAAACACATTCACTAAACCTGACAATAAACTGGCAAAGTGAACCAGGTGTTTCTGAGCAGGGAAATCACCAAAACATGCTGCACCACAGTCACTTAGAGGGACACCTATGAACTATAATGTAAATTGTATGTATTATCACTTATCATATGGTCAAAATGATGGTGTACTGACCTATCCAAGCTCTGTTAACAAATCGATATTTTCCTATTTGTTCCACTGACATGGGAAATAACCAACAGGCTGTTATTATCAGATGAGTGATTTAAAGGTGATTAAGAAAGTAAAACATTAAACAGTAAAACAAAGTGGTATGTTTCTGTACACATACAGTGTCTCCATGAACATACACGGGAATGAGAATGGGCGGAGCATGGATCAGTCAAAATAATTGCATGTAACACTGTGGTGAAGCTCACCGCATCATCTTTCTTGGCGTCGCGTTTGATTGGCTCAAAGCTGTCCTCCTGGCTCCGGAAGCTGAAGCTCTGAATGGCCTCTGACACTCCTCTCAGAGAGCTGTAGATCTCCTCTGAGTTCATGTTCTCTGTGTCATACTCCAGCATGCTGCACACACACACACACACACACACACAGAACAACAAATAAAATGGTGTGGATACACTAGAACACAGAGCATACTGTTATACTGTGTAAACTGTGTATGCTGGTTATATCGTCTATACTGCCAGACTGAGAGCTTCACCACTTCATCTCTCTGTATAGTTGGATATGGCTGAGATGACAATAATGTTCACTTTGCCTTTGATAAGATTTATCCCCATATGAGTAAAACAGGTGTAGAATGGTCCAGTTCTATTTTATTCTATTTTATTATATTCTAAGCTATTGTTTTTTCTTAACTTTGTACTGTCCATTTTCTGCCTTGACCAAACAAATAAAGGTATATCCTGTCTCTTATCTTATCTGACTGTGGTGTGTGACTGGGCCAGCTGTAGGTAAGGATGGTGATGATGAAGCAGGTTACAGGCCACATTACCTCCCTATTACACACTATTACCTTTTACTGGATCTGATACTGTTGGATTGTATTTACTGCTCTGACAGCAGCTCCTGTTTTGGGCTTTAATGTGTTTTTAAGTCTTGACCTGGTTTTAAACTTAAACCAAAACCCATAAACAACACATAACCAGTTAGATTCGCATAGCAAAGGTTGTCAAAACAGCCATGAGCTCCTGGGAGGGAAAGCAGGGAAATGAAAGTGAAACGTGGACAGGAGGGAAGTCCCAGTATGAAGAGAGGAGATGGAAAAAGATTCCTAAACACTCTGCAACTGAATGTGGTATGAAGCTGAACATTTGATGTAAACAGTTAGAAAAAAGAACACGTTCTTTCATTTGAAGTGACGGTTCAAAAATCTAACTGAAACAATTGCCCACCTTAGTTCAAATGTAGTCTATGGGCCCAGGCATGTTTGGTGTTCTTTTCTTAGAGCTACAGTGTGTAACGTAACTAAATCAAAGTAGATACCAGTCCAACCAACTGGAAAACTACTTTAAACTGTGTTAAGTCATTTCAAAAAGGGATGGGTATCAAGAACAACAACTACTAAAGTGGTACAGGTTACTTAATGGCTCCCGGATGACTGGTGCAGCAGTTGGTGTTTATGCAGAGTTAATGCATTCTAACAGCTGCTTTTTTAAATGATGCTAGATTGGATCAGTGGAAGGGACCGAAGTGATGCTCAGAACCAGGTGTTTGATGACCAGATATTTGTAGTGACTGTTTCTCCGTCTTTATATACACAGGTAATTCACTTATTTCTCCAAAAAATGTCTTAAAATGTTGAATCGTTTACATGTGACGTCTTTACTTTTGCACCAAATTATAGAGAGCAGTCTCAATAAGTGTACTGATATTGGTATCAATATTGGTCTTTGTAAAAAAAAAACGTCCCCAATTTCAGATAGACCTTCTTTAATCTAGTTGCAGAAAAACACAGATTAGCAAAAACAGTAGTAACAGCAGTTTTGAAGCCTCATATAAAGTAAAACATGTCTAGGCTCATAGACTATATTAGCATTAAGGGGGAATTTGTGTAAATGTGATTTTTCATGGCCAAACTGTGTTTAGACAATGTGTCTACTGTTGCAACACTCCCTCTAAACCCCAAAAGAAATGCAATCCTTAGGTAGGAAAGTGTGATGAACGACGGCCTGTTTTTTCAGGGGGCGAGTGACCCTCCCCCCCAAGTGCCCGTCCCAACAGAGAGACCCCCAGGCAGAGGTGGGTTACCTGGGCGAGAAGGCCCGGCGCAGGGCCCGGAGAGGGGGGGTGGCAGGGCCGGGGGGAGGAGGGGGAGTGAAGGGACACGGAGGCTTTGAGAGACCGTTCGAGCTCCAGCCCCATAAACGACTGAGCCAGGAACAAGGGATGAAGCAAAAAGGAGGAAAAACAGAGAGAAAGAGAAGAAAGTAGTAGGAAAGGAGGAAGGCAGAGGAAAAGTGGCTTCAGGTCTTTACTAGAGCCACGAGTGTTAGAAAGGTACCGTACAGCCTATTAGATTAGTGCTATATACTAGGATTAGTACGTGTTAAATTTGCAGAAGAAATCCATAAACAAAGAAGGGATCCATCATCTTAGTGATTCCAATCATGTATGCCAGCCTATAGTTCTTATTGATCTTGATCGGGAATGAAATGAGAACCTCTGGCATATTTGTAGTTTGGGCTAATGGAATATGGGTAATGGCTCATTATGGAATTCGTACTTGTTTATGGATTTTGTTTCGGAAGCAAAGCTGAATAAACTTGTCAATACGAACATGCAGATGGGAGGAGTCAAGCTTAAGCACATAACAAAGACTAGAAAATAAACACTGTTGCTGATCGACTTAGCAGCCCCACGAAAACCACAGCTGCACAACTGCATGTTATTAATATGACACAACTTTCAAACACACATACTAATCACGTTCACATACAAATTCTCTGCTGTTCGATGGCCGTATCTCATGTCAGACTGCAGCTAGACAGCAGGCTAGAGTAGTGCATTGAAAATAAATCGGCCAAAAAATGAAGGACGACTCTGTATTCCAGAACGTTTGTGGTTTTTGGAGCAGCGCTGGTGTACCTGGGTGAGAGGCCTCCGTGGGAGCAGTTCGTGGGCGATGTAAGAGGACTGGTGCGGCTACTGGAGAGGCGTGGAAAGGTGCGGCCCACTGTGTTGCTCGGTGAACTCTTTAATTTAAAAAAGACAAGGTTTATTTTCTGCTTTCCCTTCTTATCTGCTGATTTTCTTAAACACAGAGACAGTGTCACAGAGTCATTTTTAACACATTTCTATGGCTGATATGTAAACAAAGTAATTCAGGATGGTAATGTGTAACCAGGGCTCTTCAACAACCCTTTTATCTATTATCCAAAACCACAAGTGAATTTACAGGCTACCATATCTTCAAACTTTGGTAGCACAATATCCCAGGCAACATATCCGTAATCAGAATCAGAAAAGCATGTAATAACTTTATGTAAGGTATTAAACATATATTAAAGAAATATTAAGCCTGAATAGTAAGTCTAGAGTTTGAGGGGTGCTTTACCACGGCTGAGGCATTGCTGGAGTTCTTCAGGTGGTTGTGCAGAAGCTTGGTGGCTCCGTCCTGGAAGGTTTTGGGCAGAGCTCCCAGGAGCATAGTGAATTCAGGAGTGTTCAGCTCAAACAGAGAGATCAGCACCATCTGAGCCGCCTGCAACACACATCCAGACTGAGGTGAGAGGAGGGTTAGCTGGGGAAACTGGGGAAACTGGGGAACCGCTTCCATATAAACACATTCTGAACGTGATGGAAAAGAAGTCACCAAGGCAAAACGTGGCGTTTCCTTCTGAAAGGAGGAAGTGAGAGTGTAAAAGATTCAGGAGTGAGAAGACATGCTTGGTCATAAGAGAGTGGCCCACATGCAGTCAAATGCAAAAGTTTGGACTCTCCAGTTCAAATAACACATCCTCTACAGGGAACCCGTGTCACGGTCTGGTCAGCGGCCGTTAAGGGTCGCTGCTTTTCTGTTTGTTTCTTTTCTGTTCTTGTTCGATTGGGCTTTTATTTTGATGAGTTCTCTTATGTTGAAGTTCTGCCTGTTTAGTTCTGTTTGTGTCACATGTTTTAGGTTCCCCACCTGTTTCCTGTTTGTGTTCTCCAGGTGTCTCGTGTTTCCCCCAGTCCTGTCTGTGTATTCCTGTCTGTGCCACCGAGCCCTGTTCCTTTTGTTTGTTCTGCTTTCGAATAAAACTACAAGAATGGATTCTTGTTCTCCTGCCTGGTCACTCCCAAGAGGCAGTTCAGGGTCCTGGGGGTTTATCCTCCCCGACTCTGACAACCCGGTTAAAAACCATGTGTTTTACAAAAGGTAGTGCACAATTACTATGCTTGTGATGAGCATTTCACGTTTCTTTTTTCCCCTCAATATTAAAATGTGTCTTCTGTGAAGGTTGTGCACTTTTTTAATTTCGAAAATCAACATGTCATTTGATTACAGTAGTCCAAACATTTGCATACAACTGTAGCTACAGTCCCTCGAACCTGAACCGCATTTCCACATGTGAGTTTAACCCACAGAAAGATCAAAAGAAACGTTTAGGTCCTCTGACCTAATCGACGTCACAAGCACCAGAAATGTTAGCTGTTAAGTAGCCGAAAGAGTTAAACACTCGCAGATCGTTCATATACACATTTACAGAATAAAACACTTTCTTCCCACAAGCGAGATGTTAGGAGTTTTAAATGCCGGAGAGAAAATCGTCCTCTTGAAGGTTGCCAGAGAGAGCGGGAAACTCGAGCCAAGGTTGGTTTATGCGCAGGTCATGCACGGTGGAGGAGGAGGCAAAGGCCAGAGAACACTACCTGCTTGCATCTCTCCTCCAGGTTGCCCTCCACAGGCAAAGAGGCCAGGGAGCCGAGCCTGACCGACAGCTCCTCACTCACCCAGCTATGAAGGGTCTAAGCGTTGGAGGTACAGTGTACACACACACAGTCAGGACAGATGAAGTATGGGACCTTCAAAAAGAGACTCTAAAATCCACACATCACTCAAAAGGCAAGAGGTGACGGGCTATCACAGCGATCCTAAATGTACGTGGGCCTTAAGAAGAGCTAAAGAGTAAGTTTGGCATGTCAACTTCATACCGCTCTCTTCTTGCAATTAATCAACCAAGACATATTCATATTCCTCTTCAGGATGAAAAATCCCTGTAGTCAAATGTAAACACATTAGAAATTCTGTCTCTGCATTTAACCCTGTATAGACTGTACTGTAATTCATGCATGGGCGTTTTCTTTGGTATGTGCTGTCGTTTTCTTTGGTATAAGCAGGTAAATACAGTAATATATTCATTTAATTTGCAGTAATAAAAACACAGGGCTTTAAGAAGAACAAAACAAAAAACATGAGAAAACGCAAGATGCTCCACAGGGGAAATTCTGGACCATCACAGGGCAGCAGCCAATCAGCAGCAAGGAGGAAGAAATAACATTCTCGAATTGGCTACATTCCAACCTCCAGTCTCAGACATCATAAAAGCAAAAAAAATACAGATGATATGCAGTTTCTGTGTTAGCACGGGGTTTCTGCGAATAACTATTAGTTCGATTTTCAGAAAAAATCCGCGAGAGACTGAAGACTGCTAATCCGCGATTAAGCAGGAGTTTACTGTACTTGCTTATCAGAATCAGAAAACTGAAAGGCTTCTCACAGTTATGGCAATGGCAATTATTTGACCTGGCCACACATTTCTTCCAAAACTGTTCATTTCTAGGGAGGGGCAATAGATTTAGTGAGATCTTAAGCGACATAATGTTGTCCAACTGTATCCAGTAGCCATCACTAACTATATTGTGGGATCGGGTGAGTTTGCAGAGGCAAGTAAAACAAACAAATGCCATTGGACATGCTGCACGAGCACATTTTAAGATAAAAACCTGCACCTAACTTACAATCTTAGTCCTGTTTCTGCATAGCAGGTGTTGATGGTACAGCCTCAGAGGGGCCTGCTTAGATATAAGCAAATTAGCATATTCATTTTTCAGATCTGAAACTTGCAAGCTAACTATAGTGCCATAGTCTGGCAGTTCTTACTGTAGCTTTTATTAATAGCAAATATACAGCTTTTGTTTGGAATTTTGAAATAAAGAATACAAAGAATGGAAGTCTGCATCTGTCCTCTTTCTGGGATCAAGGGAAGCCGTGACAACAAGGTTTATTGTGTGAATTAGCCCTATTCAGTCTAGTATGTTATTATGTTGCAAGTGAATAATAATAATAATAGTAATAATATTAGGTTATTAATAGACTGCTACAGCACCTGCCCCAGAAGCTTGACCATGGTTTAAAAAAATGCTACATTGGCATGTTTTGAGGTGCAAATGACATCAGAACAGTTAAGCTTTGATAGATACGAAGCAAGACAGCCAATCAGATCATTTGTTCACTTTAGGACTCTTTTTTAATAGACGAACAAAATGTGTTAATTACACTCAACAAAAATATAAACGCAACACCTTTGTTGGCCTTTTATTGTGGGCAGTATAAGGTACACATGTGCACTACTCATGATGTCAGATCAGCATCTTGATGTGGCACA
>JBBPDB010000039.1:1481604-1496113 GCA_037974465.1 Brachypetersius altus | reverse complement strand
TCTCTCGTTCTCTCTCTCTCTCTCTCTCTCGTTCTCTCTCTCTCTCTCTCTCTCTCGTTCTCTCTCGTTCTCTCTCTCTCTCTCTTTCTCTCTCTCTCTCTCTCTCTCGTTCTCTGTCTCCCTCTCTCTCTCTCGTTCTCTCTCTCCCTCACTCCATCACTCCCTCCTCCGTCCCTCATAGGAAAAGTGTTTGTCACATACGAGGCGGACAGTGAGGATCATCTGAAGGAGATCATCAAGTTTGTTGCTTTGCTGAGGAACAACGGCTTTGACACGCATGTGAGAGGAAACTTGTCCGCTTGACTCACCTCCGTTCATAACAGACAGAGCTCAGTAGCTGCTATTACACATCTGCCATTAACTGAACAGGATCTGTCTTTCTGCAGATTGATGTTTTCGAACAACAGCTGAACAGCATCAGTAAGATCGACTGCATGGAGAGGTACCTCAATGAGGTAAACACTGGAGTGCAACCACGTATCAAACATGTAACTAAGGGAGGACAATATGAAAGTATATTACCGTTATCATAAACAGTTAAAGTATGATCATATTTCAAAATCATGATAACTTACGTCAGCACAGTTTTCTGAGCATATTGTGTATATCATACTTAAAAACTGACAGCAATCAATATGAGAAAATACACAAGATCTGTATTAATAGACCTCAGAGAGTGTGATATTGCTTCCAAACAATAGTGCCAAAGGAGCACAAGGACTGTTAGTTGTCTGTCATTATGTTCTTCAATCATTTTAAATTAGACACAAAACGTATCAGAATATAGCAGTTGGGTTTAATACTATTCATTGGAAATCTTCCAAAACATTTCAAGCCTTTAAGATATTCTAGCAATACATTTTTACTTTTTATGTTGCACTTTTACTGTACATACTCAGTCCAAAGCCCAGCACTGAATATTATTATTATTATACAGGAGCCTGATAGCCTGGTAGCTATCTGTGGAGCTGGTCAACCCAGTTATAGCTGATAATAAGTCTGAAACAAAAATACATAGTATTTTAATAGCGAATCAATACAGACCTTCATTTTTGTGTATATAAGGTAATTCACAACAACTTAATCAAATTAAACTGAATGACCAGAACTATTGATTTAACATAGGCATTATTAATGCAATGCAGCACATTAGAAGTGAATTCAAATTGCAGTCAGTTATCTCTGGTTAAACGCTGCATTGTGGTTCTGCTGATGTATTTAGTAACTTATCTAGATTCAAGGATCTGCCAGTCCTGTGCAAAACGTGTTTTTAGGAGAGTGGTTTAGCTTTTTATCGTTTTTAAATCTACCTTGCTTTCAAACTTTAAAAAATGAAACTTTAAAAAAACTTAAAAAAATTAAAACAATAGTGTCGTAAATCATACTCCACATAAGTGCCTTCAATAATTACAATAATACACAGTGTAGGTAGCTATCAAACATTTTCTGTACCAAAACCAGTACCGATACCCTGACCTAAACCAGAACTTTTCTGTAACTTGCTTTTGAATTGCAAAGCGAAAGTGTGATGTGGCTTACGTCGGAAATGAGTGTGAAGTGGCTGCGTTTACTCCTGGCAGTCTGTCAAAGCAGCACCGTGCAGAATTGAAGAAATGGACAGTAATACCACGTTTATTTCGACAGCCACAGGAGCGGAGTATGAGTAAATCTGAATGATGTAATGTGGTGATGTGTTGTCTAATATGCGTTATTGTGAGAGCTGGGATTTGTGGTAATAATAGACTGAGATGACTGTTTAAATTTTACATTTTAAATATGTTACTTAATAATCAAACCGTGTCGGAGGAATAGGTGAAAAAACATGTAGCTTTTACCCCCAGTGGCTGAACCTTTGCATACAATATAGTATATATATAAGCTTCTTCATCAAGACAAGCATAAAAGTACAGTGGACGGAATCAAAAGCAGGGCTGGAGATGGCTTCCAGTTGTTTACTGAGACCTGGATCTGAGTCTTTGTCTTATTAAACGACAGCTGTGTGTGGAGCACAGCGGAAACCTGACCTTCCGCTAGCTTTGGTGATAGTGGCAATGTATGGCTGATTTGTTTTGCGACTAGGTAAATCGCATTATGTATAAGCCTAGAAAATTTCAACCATTCACACAGGCATGTATCAGTTGCTCAATTTTGATTGGCCATCATTTTGTTGACCGAGCCAAATGGAACTTTAGGAGATGTAAAAGTGTAAACATGCCATATATCACATTTTTAGCATTTCTTGAGATTTAGAATTTCAGCATCGCCTATGGATGTATATTCATTAAATCTGGTGAACTGCAGTGGGTCAAAATGTGTGAAGCTTTATCTTGATGTCACAAGCTAGTACTGGCTAGTAAAGTGCTACATTTGGCATTGACATTCACCAGGTGGCGCTACTCCACAAAATAGTTGAGATGAGCCGTGGTCGTATGCCCTTCTCGAACTCGTCATATTTTCGTCATTTTTGGAGAAGCGGTTGTTTTTGCTGATACCCAAGAAGTGCTTTGTGCCCACTTTATATTAGGGGTCTGTATAACAGAGGACCATGTCCAGTTAGGGGCACAAATTAGGGGCCTTTTTGCATCTAAAACACTGGCAACTCTCAGAAGCAAAGCTAGTGGCAGGTCAGGTTTACAAATGTGCTCCACACACAGCTGCTGTTTAATAAGACAAAGACTCCGATCCAGATCTCAGTAAACAACTGGAAGCCGTCTGCCGCCCTGCTTTTGATTCTGCCCCATTGTTTGTATGCTTGTCTTGATGAAAAAACTTACAGCCACTGGGGTTAAAAGCCCTTGGGGCTAAACGTATGCCTGTGGATTGACAGCATTCTATGATGGAATAGTCAGTAGAATATTCAGTAGAACTAAAGTCATTTTCAATAAAAGTAGAAAATATTGACTTCTGATACCAGGCCTTAAAAACCACATTGCCATGTGTCTCCACAGAAAGATTACCTGATTATCATCATCATCAGCCTGAAGTACTTCGAGACAGTGACGGGTGTCAATATGAGTGCGGAGTGTGACGAGAGGACGTCCAACACCGTCTACATTCACAAACAGGTGACTCATGCATGGGCTGTTTGTGGTGGTTTTCAGCTTAATAGCTACAAATATTTGAGAGACTTTGTGTGTGCGCCTGTGTTCCCTGTCTGTAAACATGCTCTGTTTTGTGTTTTGCCATCCAGCTTCAAAATGAGTTCATTCAGAACGGCTGTAGGAATTTCAGGTTCATTCCAGTTCTTTTTCCTGGGGCTAAAAAGGTAAACTACGTGGCACTGACATTCCTAATTAGAGAAGGTACAGAACAGGGAGGAACAGAGCAGACATGGCTGATAAAACAGGGTTATGTTACAAATTAATTAGCGGAATGCAAACTGACATTCTTGCAGAACAGGCTCTATGTGGTTAAGCAGCTAAAGTGAGAGGAAGAAAACAGGGTGTGTCTGAATGGGACCATTTATTTTTTATCAGTGTGGTTATTTGTTTTAGTTCTACAATACATAGTGTTAAACTGGGGCTGTAAAATGTAGGCTCTATACATGGTTTCGTTGTATAGAGCCTACATTCGTTTTTAACTTCAAAGCTGTGTTTAGTACATTCAGCACAAGGGGGCGCTGTTAACTCTGCCTTTTGGTTTTGGGAGGGTCATTGAAAGGGAGGAAATCTAACCAAACCAACATTATTAATGCATTTAGGCCACAGCTACATGAAAATCTATACAGACTAATCTGATTAGTCAAATAGTAGTTATAGCCTGAAAGACCATTTTCATACTTTTATAGGCAGTGTGGATTTTCTATTGATTTAATCATCAGACCCATTTGACCAACTCTGAAATACGATAAAGTGATTAAAAACCTTAAGTCGTGTGATCAGTTTCTAGAAGATTGCGCTCTGGGCAGCTTAGAGAACGTGTTGACCAAAGAACGTGTTAAAAATAAGACGTGTTCATTATTAATAATGTACTTTATAATTGAAAATTGAAAAAGTCCCTAATTTATAGATATTAACAATGTACAATAACAATGAATAAATTCATTGAAAAATAAAACAGAAGAAGTTCTGAACACTCTTGTTCTCTCTCATCCTCAGAGCTATGTTCCGTCATGGCTGCAGAACACACACGTGTACAGCTGGCCTCGGGACCGCGATGATATTCTGCGCCGGTTGATGCGGGTGGAGAAGTACAACCCCCCACCCGTCGGGCAGCTGCCCACCATCGTCTCCGTGCCCATCTAATGCTCCCATCAAATTTCAACACGCAAGCAGCCTTCAGATTTACCAGACATGACTGCTAGCTTTGTGAAGATCCCAATTCCTGCTGATGAATAGTTCTAAACGTTCATAAAGCCACGTGCTGTGTTCAGTAGCCTTTGTTATAGAGAAACGTTGTTTGGCTATCATGCATATTAAGAGACAGAAAAGTAATTACTAAGTTGTCAGATGTATTTTTCCCTGCATTATTTCGTGCGTCATTTTTGAACGTCTCAGGCCAAAGCAGTTATTTTTGAACTGGACTTTTTGTCCATGTCTCCTTAGCATTACTTTCAGACACAAAGAGTAGTTTATTGTATGTTCACTATCAAAAAACTGTTATTGGGGTTGTACCCTCAAGGGTACGTCTACAGTTAGGGAACATAATTCCATTGCAGGTTTATTGTGTAAGTTAGACACAATAACCTTTTATTTTTGGCCAGAAAGGGTAGAAATCTGCACCTTTCAACAGGACAGACCTTACACATTTGGACCTTAAGGACCATGTTGTACTTTGGATGGTACTTGTACACCAGGGGTGTCTAACTCTGGTCCTGCAGGGCCGGTGTCCAGCACAGTTTGATGGTTCTCTGACCATTAACTGGAGAACCAGGTGATTCTAAGCAGGGAAATCATCAAAACATGCTGCACCACGGCCCCCCAGGACCAGATTTCAACACCTGTTTGTTCTCTGTCGACAGTACCAAAGACACTTTATGAAAAAGACGACTTCAACAGATTTAACCATTTAATGACCATAAAGCAAAATCAAACCTGATTGCTTTTTCCCTTTCATTTTTTTTTTCCATTTCTCATTGCTGCATTATTTAATTCCACTTGATGAATGAAGTGGCATGTTAGCATATAGCCTGGCCATTAAAACAATTAAGCTTGTACCATTTTAACACAACCCTCTCTTTTACATGTTTTAGTATTGAGCAAATGCACAATTTAAAAATATAATAAATACCAGGTTACAGTATGTCCATCACACAACAACAAAAAAAAAATCACAAAAATCATGTAACAGACAACAGAACAAACAGAATCATTCATGTACCGGCTCTAAATAAATATTCACATTAAATGAATAAAGCAGCTGGGAGTGTTCTGGCCATCTTGAACATTTAAGGTAGACCCGTTTCATCATCAACATTCTGCCTTTACATTTTGTTCTTTGCTGTTTTCCTGTTATTTCTTGATGCAAAATTGCAAACATTCATATAAACAACATTTAAATTGCGCGAGTGTGAGAGACACTGATTACTGATGTAACTACAGAATAAGGGCTTAACTCCATGTAAAGCCTGCAGAATAAAGTGGTGGGCTACAGGTGGGTGTGACCACAGTTCCATTAGTAAAGTGAATTATACTTGAACTTCCTTTGGAAGATCCCTAGCAGTTTGGATCTGTTTACTAATGTTTGACCGAGTCCCTCATAACGGAATATTTCAAAGCTAAAAAAAATATTAATGATTAATATTAGTAAAAAATAAATATGGCAGCAGCAGGTAGATTAACAAGGACTCCAAACACTTGGCCTCTCTGCATCTAAAACACTGGCAACTCTCAAAGGCAAAGCTAGTGTACAAATGTGCTTCGCACACAGCTGCTGTTTAATAAGACAAAGACACAGATCCAGGTCTCAGTAAACTGGAAGCCGTCTCCTGCCCTGCTTTTGATTCAGTCCATTGTTTTTATGGTTGTCTCGATGAAAAAGCTTATATAGATTATATCATTGTATGCAAATGACATTTTTGTTGATTTTCCTAGCGAAAAGAAGAGCACATCCTCAACAGAGAACACTCTATTGCACAATTACTGTTTAGTTGCAAAATTGAATTTAGTTGCATTTCATAATTTGTTTTCTCCTGTTTGACAGAAAGTGCCATATTTATGTGTGTTCCCTGTAGAGTGTGTTAACTTTTTTTCCCTTCGAAAACAGATATTCACTTAGAAAAAAAAAATACATGCCATTTGACCATGGATTTGAAGGCCATTTCTTCCTTGGAAATGACTAATGACTATATTCCCTGTTTGCCTTGCCATTCATTTTTGATTCTGATCTTGTTTTGGCTCAAAACACGCAGGGATACGCCTTTACTGTACTACAGGAGTGAATACTTAACAAGTTACAGTAGTCTTGCACTATTTACACCATCAGTCTTTAGGGGTTCAGGGAGTGAGTTCCACAGCCTGCAGTGATGAGAGGTCAGAGACTGAGATGGATATTAGTTGAACATGATTGACTCCGGGTCCTGGTTCATCATTTGGGCCATGTGTCGAAGCACATCCTTCTTAGTGATGATCCCAAGTAACCGCCTATGAAACAGGAAAATATACATATATATATATATATATATCATAATTATTGCAATAGTTCCAAACAGTACAGCATTTAACCCTGATTTTGTACGATAAATGTAGTCGGCTCTAAAGGCACAGTCTGACTGACCCACGCTGTTCTTCGTGATAACAGTACATTTTTCAAAACAATTACGCTGCTGAACACCGGATGCTAAGTAATGACTACCTTTAGGCTGCAATCATCAATTCATTTACTAATGCTGTGTTGTACACCTTCTGTAATACAACAATTAAGCACCGAATAAGAGTGTTACAGAAGACCTGCATCAATTGCCAAACAATATGATACAATAAACTAATTTAAGGAGCTAACTATGAAGCCCTTACAGTTCAAGTAAGTGTATTGAGCAGGGAAAGCACTAGTATGTGCTAGGCAGGGGTGCTCTTAGATCATGGCTGGGAATCACTGATATATACTGAGAAATATACAGGTGACAAAGTAGGTTTTTTTTGTCCAGCAAAACAATGCAAACTGCCATATTGCTCATCAAATTAGGCACTGGCTTGAGGATCAAGTGGTGTCATGGTACATAATCACTTCATACAAATGCCTTGAAATAAGGCATTCAAAATTCTGAATTTTTGTATCAAGGTATTAAGTACTGTGTGTTTTTGTGTCTATATATCAGTACATTCGCTCTTGTCTCTAGCAGTACTTCAGCTCAGGAGTATGTTTAAGCTCCTGTCTCTTTATACTTTGCAAGGGATGATCCCAAATCCTACTGTGAACTGTGTGGTGAACTTCTCCGAACACCTGTAGATGGAAGCCCTTACCCACTGCGAGTGACCAGGCACTGGCGAAGGCCGAGCTTCCGGAAGATGTCCACCACAGTCTCCATGGGTGTGTGGTCAGTGACGGTGAAGGGGCTGAGGTTCAGTATCCGCCTCAGCTTCAGTGGTTGCGGGTTGGACGCTGGCAGTTGGGGGGCGTCCTCGGTGAAGTAGACCACAGAGTTACTCACCACCCCATCCTGCTTCTGCCGTGCGTTCTCTGAAGAGAAACGTTAGTGCAAATTGAGGAAAAGAGGCAGACGAACATCACAGGATTTTCATGATTCATAATTTATCTAATAATCGTTATATTGGCGCTTACTGATGGCCAGGATCAGATCCCTTCGCTGAACGAAACCAATGAGTCTCTCTGACTCTCGCGAGACCACCACGGGAAAGCCGTTGTAATCTGTCTCTTTGATTAGTGTCTCCACGTCCTCCACAGTGGTGCTGTCCTGTGTGAGGACAGACAGAGGCGGCTCGTTCCTACGTGGCCGCATCACATCTGTGGCCAGTGTGCGGTGCGTAAACTCGTCCTGGTCCAGGTAAGGGTAGCCATTCAGTCGGATGTGAGCCTCATAAATGCCCTCTTTACCAAAGGCATCCGCCACCCACTTACTGGTAACCGCAGCTGCCATAAGTGGTACGATGTACTCAAGTCCACCTGTTAGCTCAAACATGATGACCACCAGAGACACAGTCATCCGAGTGACCCCACCTGAGGACAGAAAAGTGTCAGCATGTACATAGGGGAACAAGTATAATGCAAGTATTTTATATATTTTTTAAATATAAAAAAAAAACTCATTAGCAAATGTCAACTGGATAACATTGTCAACATATGTGAACTAGACTGAAAACATTTTTAAAAGGCTGGTAGTGTGGGCTGTGATTTGTAAAAGGCTGAGAATCTCTGGGCTACAGTATCTTACCAAGACACGCTGCAGCCCCTACCATAGCATACAGGCCGGGGGTGACGCAGTCTGCCCCGGGTCGGCACCAGTTCTTAAAGATGATCCAGTCGTGATGGTGATAGGCCATCTGCTCCACAGCAATCCCCACAATCCGGCCAGCGATGGCACCCACCGCCATACTGGGGATGAACAGCCCTGATGGGATCTGCACAAAGCATACCATTTAGATTCATCACACACACAAACATATCTATTTATTTGATATATTGTACAGATTTTTTATATTATAGTGTTATATTGTATAGTATTTAGTCTATTGGTTATGCTGATTCTACATTCTCTTGTACTGTCCATTTTGCTGCAGTAACAATGGACATTTCCCACCCATGGGAATGTACAACAAAAAAAATATATAAATGAGTAATTAAAAAAAAACATAGGAAAACAGTTCCTACCTTCATGCCAAAAGTGAAGATGCTAATGACTATCTTAAAGATCAGCGCCAATGCCAGCTGCCAGAGGGCCATGTAGACCCCAGGCCCAGCTGGTCGGTCGGGGATATCGTCCTCTGGGCGGCTCATGTTCGGGTTATTGATATAATCACAGAGCTGGGAGGACTCCAGCGCTCCACAGTCATTAAACAGCTCAGAGATGAGTTCGCTGGTGCTTCGGCGTGTGTATGGGTTGGGGAAGGCCAGGATGGCTGTAATTCCTGTCACCACTATCACCTCCAGCACTGGATACTTCCCGAGCTGGGTGGTCTTGCGTCGCCGGCACCAGGCGATGTTGCCCCGGATGAACAGCGTCCCCCACAGGCCCCCGAAAACCCCCAAGAGGATGAAAGGCACCAGCTCGGCCATGTACCACGGTGTGTGGTACTCCACGTAAAACAGCACCAGCCGGTTGTTCCCGAAAGGGTTGATGGAGCGCAGTGTGAAGGCGGCCACCAGGGCAGCGAAGAAGGAGCGCCACAGAGTTTTCAGAGGGAAGTAATAACTGACCTAAAGACGGAGCAACAGACTAGTCTCAGATGGGTTTTTGATAATGAATAGACAACAGTACATTGCATTCTTAGCAGAGTCGTTACACTCAACAAGCAGCAACTTAATACTGTCTTAAGAACGGATAAACTACATTTCTGCTGAATTAAACGACATTACATTCTAAAGACAGTTAACGGAAGTGGTTTGATGCAAAATGCTCCATTCTAGAGAAACTTATTAGTGGTGGTGATGGGAACCAGATATATGTTTGACGCCCTAAAGCTACCTCACAGAAAGTTATTAAATTAAAGTTATACATGCATTGTCTGAGGGCTAAAAATATTAGTTTTAGATTAACTTTAGGAGGGTTTAGGCATCATTTTTAACACATTCATTGTTAAAGTACCACTTATTATTGTCAGATTTTCCACTGTTTCGCATTATCAACATACAAAAACTCAAATGTGTGGGTTCACTGGTTACTTTGAGTAGTAATATATTTGTGTTACAGGCATCATGACTGCTGGTTCCCCTCATTCCACTTTTTCTACAATGAAGCATTTCCATTTTAAACCACTCTGAATGACTTCGGTTACATATTAACAACTAAAATATGCAGAATGATGAACTGAATCCTCCTTTAGGAGTCAACAAAGAGGGAGGAAAGGGAAAAAAAATCTCCTCCTGCTCAAACTCACCACCTTTTCAGCATAGCCAGTTCACCCCACTTACAGTACACTAAAGTATTCATATTTCAGTGTTTAAAGGGTAGTCTGCTACACATTTGTATGCATTTTTAGCTGGACGTTTAGCACAGTTCAGGTTACTGTGATGCTTGTACCTCCTCCAAACTGAAAAGCACTCCTCCTATTGGAGCCCCAAATGCTACAGACACTCCAGCAGCTGCAGCAGCAGATAAAACCTACAAACCACACAAATAGAGTGTGGTTAATACAGGGTCCAGTTATGTCACACATCAAAAACAATCACAGGACTACAATAATAAGAGAATATTTGGACAAGAAGTAACAAATGAAGGGCCAGGAATCATAGGAAAAATGTTTAAAACTCACCTCTCTGCGCTTTCCCTCGTTCTTGCTGTACTTGGAGAAGAGGCTGCAAAAGAGGTTTCCACAGCAACAGGCCACGTGGACCAGGGGGCCCTCCTTTCCCAGGCTCAGTCCAGATGACACAGCCAGAACCAGGGTGACTGTCTTGATCAGCAAAGTCCACTTCCCCAAGTAACCTCGTATTATAAACCCACTCAGAATGGTCTTAATCTGTCCAACAACAAAAAAATCAGTTCACACAATGCAAAGTAATCTTCTTCATATTAAGTATACAATTGCTTTGACACAAATAAGGTGATTGAATTGAAGTACGAAAGAGTATAAATAGCTTCGCTTTCTCAGCATGGTTAGGATGGCCCTTCCTCTCCTAAAACACGAAGCTAGCCTACTTGGGAATGAAACTGCAGCCTATTAAGAACAAAATATACTCTTGCCTCCTAAAAGCAGCGGGCCCATTATAACCCACCAATCACAGACTTCTGTGGCTGGGAATCCAAAAGAGCATGATTAAACCTGATCTCTGAGACGGCAGGAAGGGCCTCTATCTCCCACCATCACTCAGTGTGATTCTAGCCAACGATAGCTGATGTATCAGAATTGGCAGGTAGGGTCCTCCTGCAAGTGTGTGGAGACGTCCAGTGACGTTGCATTAGCTCCATTTCGAAAAGACAGAGTGGAATGTTACATGACGCGGAGACTTGGTAACTTTATTTGAGCGGGATGTGGCAAGCTATGGAAGTGTCAATGACTAAATTGGGGGCAGGGGAAATAGGATAAAAAATTTGTTTATATTTAAAAACCATTTAAACGAGCAGTGTTTTTCACATTGACAACTAAATATATTAAGTAAAACTAAAAAGAATAAACACAGACAACATTGTACAGTAAATAGTGATTTTATGTATATCTTCTTATGGAAGCTCAGTATTACCTATTGCGTCCATCAGAAACCTGGTTTGACTCAATCAGACCTTCATTAAATTAAATCAGGAGCTGCTGATGGAGTTTCACAGATTCAAACAGTGGCTGGAGGAACCGAGGAGGAATCTGGAATCGAACCCGTGTTCTCCTCACCAGCTCACACAATATACATTTTTTATTTTACTGCTTTCTTGTTTGCTTGCATGTATTGTAATGATGATTTTGCTAGCAGAAAGACACTATCACACCCTGTGAAAACTTTCTTTTACACAGTACTGTATACAATCCTGATTTAAATGATTTTGGAGCGATGAGAATAGACGCATAATGAGTTTGTTGTTCTTGTCTAGCACTTACCTCCGGTATTCCTGATCCACAGGCATAGGGAGCAAACACTCTGACCAGAGACACAGCCAGAAAGGAGAAGAACAGCGCCCACAGCACATACAGGAAATAGTTCAACACATACACCCCAGCGCCCTAAAGTGAAAATAAAATTCCTTTTTATTAATATGATTTAATTATATTCATAATAATTTTCAGTATAATAAAACTGTTTAAATAAAAAAAATATTTTTTTCATTAAGAGGATTCTATATCATAGATCATCAGTGCTTCCTTATCATTAAACATTCCTGAAAGCCTGTCCTGTCAAATATGGTGCTGTACTCCAGAACAGGCAGCAATAAAAGACAAGAAACTTCAGCTTTTGCAGCTGTAATAGAAATAAAGCAGCAAGAGCTCCCCCTTCTGGATGCTTGCAGACATAAGCAATCATCTTTCAAGAAATCACAATCAGGAGCTGATCTATTTGCCTATTCGTTTTTGTGCAGACTTGACAGTCCAAACAACATTTAGTATTGGTTTAAGGCCCAATTAACACTGTTCTAGTGGAAAAATGTAAGGATTCTTTGGTCCAGTATGAGCTATAATAAGATTTAGATTGTTTACTATATTGTATAGTTCATTTATACACACATATATATATATACATATGTATATTCATACATATATTTATATTTATAAATAGTATAAACATATATGTACAAAAGTACTATATATATTTGCTAACATTTATCTTATAGTCATAAATATAAATCCATATTACGTATTCATATTGTAGATTTATTATTGTATATTATATTTGCTCAGTATATTGTTTATTGTATCTTTTAATATTGTTGTTGTTTTTATTGTGTTGTACTTGAGAGACACCATCTGCCGGAATCAAATTCCTTGTATGTGTTCGCTCACAAACTTGGCCAATAAACACGATTCTGATTCTGATTCAGAGGTGCACAGAGCCAGATTATGCAGTCCGGTTCTAACTCTGTGACGCTTATACAGTTTATCTAAACGGTGAGCAGACGTCAGGAGTAGTGACACTTCCTCAGGTATGAGACCAGGCAGCGAGGTGGTTGGAAGAAAGGATCTTCTAATATCATCGGTTCTCTCATCAAAGAACTTGGTGAAGTCTTCTAGTGAGAGATCTGGAGATACAGTGCAAGGAGGAGATTTGAGAAGGAATGAACGTAATTAGGTACTGATCTGAGTAAAAAAGCCTTCTTGGAGAAGTGCAGCAAAACATGTTGGCTGTCATACGACTACATGAGGGCAGACATGTTATTTTATAGACTGTAGTATCAGCAAGCTTACAGGAGGAGGAGAGGGAGAGGAGTTCTTTATTTCAGTTGCACGGTGGGCTGGTGTCTCGTGCCCACTGACCCCAGGATAGGCTTCGGGTACCCATGACCCTAATGAGGACTAAGCAGTTACAGGAGATGAGAGTATTATTACTGAGATACATGTAGAGGTAATAAACCCATAGCACATAAACAAGACTAAAGTACAGCACTGGTTCATTTATTCATTCATTGAATTCAAATTGTCTGATACATATGTTAATTCGCTGGAGAGAAGATTATTTAGAATTGGAAACATTATTCTTCGGAATTGGAAAAACTTTGGATTCAATTGTTTGTACAACCTTTTCTCCCATAACTATTTCATTATAATTTGCAGTTATGTATTTGTGTACTAGGCAACGATATTTTCTTTTTTTTTGCTCTAGCGGGAAGATATTTTGGTATGGCAACATCATTTTCTGCTTTGGGAAAGTGCTTCAGCAAACAGCTGAATTCTATTATGAACCACATGTCAGGGTTGATGGTCGTTAATCATCACCAGTTTCATTCGAATGCTCAGCTGAGAAACGCAATAATGCATGAGACCCCAAAGGCTTTTATGCTTGAATGCTCCTTTAAGCATATCTGTTTTCATATGATTACGAGCTTCTGTCTGCAGTCTCTATATTTAACTGCCTGCAGGTTCCAGCTTGTTTCAGCTGGGTTTGGACTGAAAGCGTGTTCAGAAAGAATGTTCTGGGTGTGAACAGGTTTAGGAACAGGTGTTTCTGCATTACCTTCCAAGGAGTTCCTACATAAAGGGAGACTTCGAGACTCATTCTCATCTGTGCTGACTTCAGGCAGGACATCATGAGCAAGATCACTGTCTATGAGCACGTCGACTTCAAGGGCCTCAGCAGGGAGTTCACCTCCTCTGTCCCCAACCTGGCAGATCACTTCTTTAACAACTGCGTCTGCTCTCTGAAGGTGACTGGGGATCCCTGGGTGGCTTATTCAAAAATCAACTTCAGCGGCAAGCAGTTTGTCTTTGAGGAGGGAGACTATGCCAAGGTGGGGTGCAATGAGGACATTTCTTCACTGGAGCTACTGAGCGAAGATCTGTCAGATCCTCAGATCACACTTTATGAACACCCTAACTACAGGGGCAGGAGCGTCGTCTTCACCAGCGAGACCAACTTGACCCACGGCTCTTTCAGTGATAAGGCGTCATCTCACAAGGTGCAGAGAGGGGTTTGGGTCCTTTATCAGCTAAATAACAGACGTGGTGCTCAGATGGTGGCCAGAGCCTCGTGTGATGTGCCTTCCTACGGCTGGTTCAATGACAGTGTGTCCCACTTGCGCCCTCTGAGAGCTGGAAAACCCACCATAACAGCAGAGGTCCTCTGGGACAAGAAAGAAGAGCAGGTCAAATCTGTTGAGATCGACTCCATAGATGGATTGAACTATGGAGATCATGAACAGAGCTACCGGGGTGGAGGGGCTCAGTGGGTAGGATACTTGTCTCCAGACCAAGAGGTTGCAGGTTCGAATCCTACCTCCAGCATACCACCTCTGGGTCCCTGAGCAAGACCCTTAACC
>JBBPDB010000039.1:1418233-1478404 GCA_037974465.1 Brachypetersius altus | reverse complement strand
ACTGTTCACTGCTTAACTTTACTTGTTTCTTTAAGTGAAAGGAAAGGTTTGGTGAAAAGTTTTCAGCCCTCTATACATGCTAATTCCTTAGTACAGCCCCTGTGTCTTTCCGTCTTAGTGACGTCCCTGATTCTATTGCTTTTATACACCAGTCCAGCAAAATAAAGAGAAAGGTAAAAGCTAAATCTCCCACTTGGTTTTATTGGAGATTATTTCTGCATGAAAAGTATAGTCTGCATTACATTCAGAGCCATGAAACAAACACATGGTCAACTTCAGCTCAGCCTCTTCAGCTTTTACTAGATTTCCCTGGTTCTGGCAAACTCTGGTCTGGTGATATTAAGGTATAGTCCATGTAAAGCTGTTCAACACTTCACTTCTGCCAACCAAAAAGGTTTACAAAGGAACAAAAGCACATTCAAAATGACTTCTAATCTTATCCCAGTTACCAGTACTGCAGCCTTTCTGGTGGTACTACAAGCTCACACACACTCAGCCATTAATGTGGCAGTTTATAGTATATACATACTGTAACATTCTTTGTCTTTATGTCTCTGTGAGGTCTATAGTATGTCTGTGGGATGATTGTTTTCTTCATGGACATCATGAGCATGAGGTAATTATTGTGATAACTTGTTTAAGGCCAAACTAATCTCCATTCCATGCCAACACACATTGTGACTCTGCTTTAATTAATGAAGCTAGAGTTATTTCATCACTGTGGCACTGGTTTAAAGTTGGCTTTGTGGAGATTGTCTCTCAGACCTGATTATTAGTGATTATTTCAGATGTCATTCGTGATGTTGTCTTTGTTGACTGAATTCAACCAACATGTGTTTAGTCATGTATGAGGACCAAATCTTCTCATTAACCATTTGGCTATTTAATGAATCAGCAGTTGTTTTTTAATTTACATATAATTTCAGTTCAGGTATTTCAGTTATTACATATAATAACTGCTTTTCAGAATTTGTACTCTTAAGCCACACCCCACTCTTCTCTCATTTATAATTATAAGTCTTAAGCTTTTGTGTGAGCTTAGCCCTATATGTGCAAATGTGCTGTTTTTCCTCCACTTGATCATGTTGTCAACATTTCTTATTAAATTTGACTGTTTTCCATTTGAATTCTGTTCTGTGGTCTCCTCTTTGTACTTTTTGCAGTGTATCACATCAAATAAATATTCATCATATCCCATGAGACATTTTTATAACAGCCTGTCACAATCATAACATTTTAGCTACAATTAATGGTTTCACTGTCTTTTTTCATTATACACATCAGTAAAAAGCTAATCTGATTGATTAGCTACCTTGGTTCCTTGATATCTTCACTTTGCTGCTGAGACCAGGCCATACTGAAAGTCCTTCAGAGTGATTTGAGGTGAGAAACTGACTTCTAAATTGACAGTGGTGGCGAATGGAAGCAGAGGTCTGCCTATAAAGCTCCCACACAGAACGTTTTTATTTGCACTGGTTATGAATGCACTGCGTAATGCCTGAGACATGATTTTGAGGAGCACCTTATCTCAGCTGTGTACAGAATCATGCGTAGAGTCAACCAAAGCTAACATTAATTTCTCTGCAGAGCACTTGTTCTGCAAGCAGTTATGCTAAAATTAGCATAAACCATGTACCTAACAAGGAAGCAACAAAATAAAAATTACCCTAAACAAGTTATTACACTTATTTTGTAAATTCTATTTATACAATTTGTATTATCTATCTTGCAAACAAAGAAATAAAAACACCCCTAACATGTCAGGAGATGTTTTGCGAGCCTCTATGCTAAAATGAGTATTAGCAGTCTAACAAAATAAAAACACAATTAAACTTGTAACACTTTTTCAACAAACATCCATGCTACGATTAGAATTAGCCATCTAGTTAATAATAAAAAATTCCCCCTAAACATAAAAACAGGTCTGCAAGCATGCATGCTAAAATTAGCATTAGCCTTAGTCGACCAACTAACAAAGAGACAGCAGAAATATCCTCCTTAAACATATTCTAGCTGATAAAAGTTAGATATACTACTGTTTTCATGTGTGGTGCACAATGATAGCTTTTGGTTTTGGGCTGGACCATCACTGAGAGGCCGGTGGAAGAAGTCATTCCTCAGCCTGCTGCTGCAGACTGCATGCGAGGGCCAACGTGTGAATGATGCTGTTGTTTGACGCCCCTCTGCACTTTTCCCCCGTCCGACTGCCAGTGTTGATCAGTGCAGCTCTATCCCTGCAGTGGAGCAGAGGAGGGGAGCATGTCAAAAACCTACAATCATTTTTACTGGATCTCCTGAGAGTGCACTCCCCCCTGGAGAAGCTGCACCACAGAAGGAGGCCCACTGTTAATGCTGAAGTAAGCAGACTTCTAAGTAGGCTATTTCAGTGATGCCTGTGCTGTAAACACTTAGGAGATGAGTCTCGGAGACAGAGGAGGAAAAGGACAAGGATACATCTAACAGGTGATATGTTTATGGCACTTGTAATACTATTAAATACATTAGATGCAACACTAATTTGCAAAGTATGTGTGTATGTATATGTACGTCCATTCTAACAATTGATGTATATTGGTGCTTGTGATACATACAGTTGATTACATGTCTAGTAGAGCTTGTGAGGCTGCATTATTATTTAATGTATGCAGTCTGTTAAGTTGTAGGTATTGACTGTGTGAGTGTGTGTAGCATGATAGTCAATTCCAAGACACTTTACCTTTATGATACAAGCCCAAAAGTAAGTGTGTGGTTCAACGGCTGCTGTGTAATTATTGGAGGTGAAATGATAGGAAGTATCCAGACAGTGTAACTAAATTGTATGATCATGTCAGAATACCAGTAATTCTACAGAGTAAAAAGTGTGAAGACACTTGAAGATACTGGAGTCTTACAGAGTAAGTACAAGTTTATTACCTAGAAATAAAACAGAATCTTCGATGTTCTCTGTCCTTTAATAGCCTGAACCTCTAGGTGCAGAGTTATATTTATAACAGCATTTTTCCCCAAAAATAATACCCCACAATTACTTGCTTTAATACCCAGTATTTCAAATTATTCATCTGGGAATATTATTGCACTCTGAAAATCAGATCAATACAGGCTTCTAACAGACCATATTAAAATATTTCTGCATGAAATATTGCCATGTTCTAAGTGAACAGTTTCTGCTTCTCTGCATAAAATAATAAAAAAAAAAGTATGCATATATAAGGCACAGCTGTATGTTATGTGTAAGTTACACTACTTGAAATACGTCACAATATGTTTTGACATGGAATCACAGACAGACTGGCTGAATGTTTAGCTTGGGCTTGTAGCAAATCAGCTCCATCTTATCTAATACATATTTTTCTTTCAACCATTTCAAGTAGCAGTCAGCTTCTAGACATTTGTCTATACATTGCAAACTCCAAGATTGTGATTGCACTTGAAAATACAAATTGTCCTTTAAATTACTGACAGGTAACGCTTACAGTACTGGCCTGGTTGAGCCGGCTGTAGTGCGCTCATGGACCCAAGTGTGTGCCTACTGGAGCTTCTTGGTGTGTTCCTCTCTCTGACTGCCTGGCTGTGTTCGCTGACCACCACCCTGATGTCCTGTTGGCTCACACTGACCACGGATCTCCTGCAGGCTGAGATCTATCAGCTGGGCCTGTGGGAGACGTGTGTGGTGCAGGAACAGGGAGTTCTGCAGTGCCGACCCTATGACAGCTTACTGGGCCTGCCGCCGGACATCCGTCTAGCCAGGATTCTCATGCTGGCCACTTTGGCCACCAGCCTGATGGGCCTGACTCTGGCCATTCCTGGGATCTATGTTGTCAACGGCTGCAGGGGCACAGAGACCCTCAAAGCCAAGCGGACCCTCAAGATGCTGGGTGGGATGCTGTGCTTGGCCGCAGGAATTCTCTGCCTGGTCCCTGTGTCCTACGTAGCTCACCTGACCATTCTGAAGTTCTTCGACGAGTCCCTCCCAGATGTCGTCCCACGCTGGGAGTTCGGGGACGCCCTTTTCTGGGGCTGGGGGTCTTCTTTTCTGCACCTGGTGGCCGGGGTACTGCTGCTCACCTCCTGCTTCTGCTGGCAAGGGGAGCCGTGTCCACTGCCAACATCCATTCCGCTACAAGGAGGACAGAACAATCCTGAACTCTCTCCGAGAAGACGAACGGAATATGTGTGAGGCCTAAACGCTTAATTATTGTAGGAGTATAGGAGCATTTAAGAATTAGTGGTAAGCAGATATCCTGGAGGCAGGATAAGCAAGATAAGTAAGTAGGGCGAGGGAACATCCATCAAGCACTGCGCTGCAGTGGGGCAGTATTTTGGTGAGCTGGAGGTATATATTACTATGAACATGAGGATATGACAGGATACGAAGATGACTGATATAATGCTGCTTTTTCACCACATCTTTTCTTGAACACAGGGGTAATGATAATTACAATGCAAGGATTCCAGTCCAGAAAGGTCTAGGGGTGTCTCTATTGATAAAGATTAGTCATTGATTAATCAGCAATTTGATGATCTAAACATAAAAATCGATTGGACTGAACAACAACAAACCATGCAGAGCCTTTACTGAAAACTTTCAAAAGTTTTAGATTTAGTTGGAAAGTTTGGGTCGTATTATTCATAGTCATGTTACGTTTTGTTAAAAGTCTTTAACGGAGAACAAACCTTTTTTAGTTGTATTTTTTCTAAATGTGTAATTTTATCAAAAAAATAGAAATTCTGCTCAAAAAGTGCAGAAGTATGCCATAATTAATTGTGCTGCCTTTAGCGGAAGCTTTAGCCCATTAGTTATTACAAAAATCGCAAAAACATATCCCTTGACTGGGTGGTCAAACTTTGGCATAAAGGTTCACAGTAACTGTATGTATAAACTGCAAATGAATGCAAAATTTGGTCTTAAACAATTTATTAAGATTCATTTAGACTGCAAGTATCCTGCATGCAGGACATGATCACCAATCTGCCATGAAGCAATAAAGAATGTTACTTGTATAAATGAAATATAAAGACCGTTATTGTATTATTAGTCCAGTGTTTCTTCCATGTCTTGCGTTGTTATGTCATGACATGCCACTACACAGTGTTGTTAGAAGCGAAACGTTTTTTCTTCTGATCTGGAATCAGTTTGCTATTTTGTCAATAAGGGCTTTCAGTATTCAAGCACGGTTCTAGCCATGCGTGCAGAAAAATGTTTATATTTTCTCAGTTTATATTTAATATCCTGAATTACAGTTGACAGCATAAACAGCTATTCATATCAATGACAAACTTTCCAAGAAAGTTCTGTGCTAATGTCAGTACTGTACCATCTATAATGAGACAAATGGACAATTTGATACAGATGATCCAAAGACGTTCAGGTGCAATGGTATTTTTAAGCTTACAAAGTGTTTTTCTATCTTTAGAACAGAAATGTGATCTATTTTACTGTTAAAAAGACCTAAACAACTAAAAGTGTAAGGTGCAGAGGAATGGTAAAGGATAAAGGATAATGCAACATCAGCATGTGTATATATCCCACATATGTCATATGATACCAGTTACACCAGTAGATTGTTTTGTCTTTTGTAATGTTTTTGTTCATGTGCAATCTGTTTTATTTTTAAAAATATATTTACACATCCATGTCTATGGATATCTATGCAAAATCTGTGTGCAAGTTTCTGATGGTGAGCTCTATTGTGATAGTCTGAACTGATAAAAATAAGAAAAACGACTGGAAGAAGAAAACGATGTCTTATGTTATTTATCAGTGGTCAGACAAGGCCTAATGATCGCTGGAAATTGAGAGGCACATACTGGTGTAAAAAAAAACATATTGGCTGTATTTAAGTGTTGTAATAATATTATAGAATTAATAGGGTTAGGCCTGCAATGGCAAATTGTCCAGTTGGGGTTTCTTTTCACCATATCATGATCTGAAGTTTATTTGGTGGCATTTAATAGTGTGACTGATTTTACTAATTGCATGTATACTATATTTAATAGGTTCCCCTGCTCCTCTATTTCAGGCTCCATTGGGGAGGCCTTCTCCACAATATATCTAGAGAGTGGGAGATCTTCCCAGCCAATAGCACACCTAGTTCAAAAACTAGAATCAGGATGCCCACTCTGACAAGGTTAACAGACCAACAAAGAGACCTGATAGTATAGCTGCGAAATGCCTAACACCCAAATCTACCATTCAAAAGTCTGCATAGAAAAACCTCAAGGCTGTTGTTCTACAGTCGAAGATGCACCACATCACTTTCCATTTCTGAGGGATCTGAATATTGCAATGGGAATTAATGACAGTTCAAAGTTAACCAACGAAATAGAGCCTACTTCCCGTTTGGTGATTAATGCAGCAAAAATCATTTTTTACAAGCTTCAAATATCCAAGTTGAACATTAAAAGTGTCCAAAAGTGTTCAAATGCAGCAAAAGTGTTCAAAGTGGTAGCTGAGTGCTAATGTTCTCCTAGAAATCTCATAAGGGTGCTAGCAGAAATTAGCATTATCAAAGCTATATCTACTGGTTTGCCACTGACATTTTTAGACACTTCTGAATGTAAATTGTAATTCATGGGAGAATCTTTTGTAAAAAGCTTTATCATTTCAACAGCAACCCGATAAAGTAAGTCTTTAACAAGCAGCGCGGTGTAATCTTCCCTGATGCGTCCTGTCTGATTTACTGCGCTAAGCTACATTTAATGAACGCCCTAATCATTACAGCTCTGCAAGTGAAGAAAGTTCAAAATGGCCGTTTCTTCAACCAGCTGATCAAGCACTTTTAAAACCATTTGAATGTTCATTTCTTTGCCATCCTCAAGCAGAGGCTTCTGCTTGCTTGGATCCTCCGAGCTCCTCGGGCCTTAGTCGGGCCTTTGAAGTGTTTGGCTTCCACGCATTTGTCCATGTTGCCCGAGAGAAAGCTCTCTTTGTTTGACCTCGACAATACAGTCATTTATCCTTCTATGCTAATCTCGCCATCTTTATACATACAAAGGTTTCTTCACCATCAGAGGAGCACATGGAGCTTTCACTGCCTGGCCGTTTCCTGCCCACTTCCTTTGTGCAAATGAAGCGTATGGATGTGGCTCAGGGAGAAAGTGAGCAGTATCAGGCTCTGATTATGGCTGACAATATTGATTAGATTGAGTAAATGCAAATTTGTCAGAGTATATGTACAAAATGTAGAAAAATTGATTAACAATAACATTCTAAAACACTGCTACACTTTATTATGAAGAAGTTAAAAGACTAGAAGTCAGTTATTATTTTCTAAAGCCAGTTAAAGCGGCTTTAGAAAACACTGACAAAAATTTAAAAAGAAAGCATTCTATTTACAACAACATATATGGAGTCAACTTGCATTTGTAGCTTGTCTACAGTAAACACACACTTTAATATGGCATTCTTCCTATTCTTACTGAAGTCATGCAAAGGTATTTGTCATAATTATTTGCACATATTTATTTTATTTTTTTCGATTTATTGTTTTTATTTTGGATTTTTTTCATTTATATTTTCCCCATTTTTGTTAAATTCAGCAAATGAATGAGAAACAGTGAGGTCTCTTGTAATGAAAAACAAGATTTTCATGAAGAAAATGACCAAAATGGAATTTGACCAGGGCACCAAAATGTTTGCTTGTGTGAATGTACCCTTCAGGCTTTGCTGTGAAGGAGAACAAAATATTCGTTATCTACATGTAAGCTCCCAATCAATCATTGCTGAAGGCTGATTTTAATTGAGGATGTTTTTTCTGATTTATTAGAGTCATGTTTACTTCAGGGACAGAAAGGAAATACACTTTGCAGGAAATGCATCTTCAATGGAAAGTGGGAATTGAAATCCAAGGTCTCTGAGATTGATAAAAAAAATCTCACAGTCTTCGCCATGACTTGGACCTTCCCCTCCACCTTCCCCTTTCAAATAAAGCATGTATGGCATTACACTTACTGTACTCTGTTCTTCTTATCAGCTCCGAGTTTTATTTCCTGCTCGGGAAGGGGCTTACGTAGAGTCAGGATGATAAAGCATTTATGTCTTTACTTTCCCTTACTTCCATTCCCAGCAGCTCAGATGTAGAAATTGTAATGTTTCCCAGGCCTGCTCTCAGTTTAAGCTGAGATATTGGAAATCAACACAGAGCATGGAAAAGACACCGATCATTTCACAAGACACAATAGAAGGACTGGGTTATGTCTACAAGCTATTATTACACTGAGATAAGAGTGAAACAAAGCCATGGTCACGGTTAATACTGTACAGCCAAAGAGCATAACAGTGTTTTCCGGCAGACAATCACAGAAAGCTGGAGACGCTGAGATTTAGACGATTCTGTGATACTAAAGGTGATGTTTACCCTGATACTCCTAGGTGTTGTGAGGCCATGCCTGAAAACTAAACCAGAATTAGTGCCTGGAGCTTTTAGAGTGTGTAATTTGAACACTCGCATCACACCATCGACAAACATTCTCTTAATATTTCCAACAGAAATAATTACAGAAGCAGAAATGTCATGGTAACACAGCCTTTTGGCGTCACTAAATTAGCCAAGTTTGTGAAAAGGGACAGAGAAAGGTGTATTCATACATATATAACGGAGTGGATAGACGCAGCGGCTCAGTGCTCTTCTTTTCACTGTTTAGTTTCAGTGTTTCAGTTCATCCTTTCTCCTTCTACTAGTCACATATTGCCGAGCGAACAACATCTACAGCTGGCACAATCTTTTGTGTCTGCACTTTCTTTACTTGAACATTCTTGCCATATTCCAGAAATATTCTGCATTCTAGAAACATACGTCTTTTACATTTGTACATCTGCACTTTCACCTGCACCTTCAAATTCCATTGTATAGCTGCTAGAAATGACAGTAAAGAGATTCTGATTCTGATTCTGAAGAAAGGAGGTGTCTTGCTTGCCTGTCAATCATGTAGCCTGTTTTTAGCACAATATTCGAGAACTCTGTACCATGTTCAATATTTATACAAGATGACAAGAGCAGCAGAGAGCACAGAGAGCATTTCCACTCCTTATGCACTTCTTGCATTACTCTTACATAAAGAGCAAGCCCATAATACTCCCACATTACAAATGTAATGTAATGTACTATATATACACATTCACAGATTTATCTGATGTGTGTTTGTACCACATGATTCCAGATTGTCTCCACAAAACAAACACACTGATAGCATTGACCTTTACAGACATTGGCCTGACCGGGTAGTGCAGTAAAGTGTATGGCTCTAACAAAACAAACAAACCACCGGATTTTTTTGCCTGCCAGAAAAGGACAAAGCTCTTAGGTTGTGCCCCTTGTAAAAATATCATGTGGCCCACCGCTCCACGCTGAGCAGACATCATAGGTCTGCCCCGGCCCCCGAGACGCCCAGCCTGCTGAGAAAGGCCTTTTTGTTCTGCCAGCATCAGCCTGTTCACAATGCTAGGCACAGACAGAACTGGCTTGGCGCACACTGCACTTCCAGCCTAACAATTAACGCTGCTATGAGAGGCCTCACGTGCCCTGCCGCTGCCATCCTCCGCCCTGGTTCACATGAGCAGGGACCCCAGAGAGGTCGTTGACCAGGAGCTCACACCTACAGCATGAACCAGGGGCCACTGTTCCACCATGGTCCTTGTTTTTGTTCACCAATTTTAAGAATTTCACAACTTCCATTTAGTGAAAGTGCCATGTCTTCAATTTTTTATATATTGTCTGAATTACCCACACTCTGATCTAAATAATGTAGACCATATATTAGTTAGTAGTTGAGAGATTAGTGTAGTTATTGATTAATAATATGTTTTATTAATAAATCTGCAGTTTAAGGACTTTTTAATGACAGTTTCGTGCAAATGTTTGCACACCCCTGGTCAAATTACCCATTTTGTTGAAAATAAGAAAACTTCTGAATGTTTTATCAACAGTTTAGCATAGTGGAAAAAGACTGAATGGGGTCTGTGCAATTGATATTTTAAGTTTTGATTCAAAATGTAAATAGAAATTGTGTAAAAAATTTGTGGGACTGTTTTTTGGCACGCTATTAACATGCATTGCCTGTATATGGTGAATTAACTTCTTATCAATTAGAAAATAAACAAAAAAATACATAATTTGACCAATCTTTCGCATCTGTCTGTATGTTTTTTCTGTCTGTAAGCAATTCCTAAAGTATTCCTAAAGCAACATAAATAAGGACATAAATAAGGCCGATATCTGATTGGTCCCCAGAACTTTGGGATGACATTTAATGAAGTTTCAAAATGCTTCAGTTAAGCTCCTGCCTATTCAGTCCATATGTATCAGTCTTAAAGGCACAGCAGCAAACAATCTGTTTTATTGATAAAGAGGTGGAGAGGTTGGAATCCACCTTGTAAAAATGCATTATGAAGGTTTGCAGCAGATACAACCACATCAGGGGTGGACTTTATGAAAAATAAAATAAAATCCTTTTTCAGCTTTTTCAGCTTTTTCCATTTCACCTTTTTCAAAGTCCCATAGCACAACAATTTACAGACAGTGTTTTTTAAATAAGCCATAAATCTATACTTTTATAAAGCTGCAAGACACAAAATATATAAATCTCAGTAAAACAAAATACATTTTACACATGAATACAGAAAAATACATTCAAGAACGGATCTCATGTGATGTTCAAGTTTTAGAGAAACAATGTCCACTTACTTTGGGCCAAAGTAAACTCACCTTAATTGCAGGGTTTCCTGAGGTGGTTTCACAGCTATGCTTAAAGCAAGTGTGTCAAAAGGCAAACCAGAGACTCAGCTGCGCTTGAGTAGCTCCCCAATTATTGCTCTCGTCCCAAAGGACAACACTAACCATACATGTGCAAACCACACGTCCTGTAAACAGTCTGGCACAGCCTCTCGCTAATACAGTGATGGCATATTTACGACAATCTGCATTATTAGACATTCTCCTCCTGTACAGATTAAGTCAAGTTAAAGCTGTGGGTGTAAGGAGTTAGCATAACAGATACAACTGTGAGATGTTAGCCTACCGTTACAATGAATTCTTATCAATTATAGCAAAATTCAGTGGAATATGTGCACAATGTCAGCAAAAACAAAAAAGTCTGTATTCCACTTCTTGAATCCAGGTCTCCTTCAGTCTTGCCTAGATGGATATTATGAGAAATACATCTGAATCACAGCAAACTGACTCAATTAAACTGAACTGCACAGACACACCGCTCAGATTCCTGAAGAACTGTATTCAGATTGTGAATTGAGAAATTTGCTTTGTAGTAAAGTGATTGACTCCTCTAGTCCATGCATTTGGTGATGAATGCTAAAAACATGTTCAGGCGTTTTCCTGTGACTGAAAGGCCAGGTTATCCAGACCATAGCGTTTCATCGTTTCTCGACTGCCCACTGGTGTGGATCTCAGAGACAGCGTCATCCCAACTCCTCCCAGTCCAGAGACGCCTTCTTCTGGGAAAGAGGGTTTGATGTGGGTTCTCAGACCTTCTGGGTACTTGTAGGACAGAAACACCAGTCCACTCGCCACCACCAGGATGGACGCGAAAATGCCAACAGCGATACCCGGGCCAACGTACTGCTCAACAGGAGCTGGGGGCATGTAGAAGTTGGGTGGGAAGTCTATGGTCTGGTTGGTTACAACAGAGTTTAAATTCCAGAAAAGAGGTATGAAAGAGCTTAATCCTGCGAAAATCAGAAGTCCCCCGCCAATGGAAAAAGCCAACATGATAGGCCTCTGCTGATCCAGGCCAAAGTAAACGTTCCTCATGCCATAAATGACGCTGGAATTACCGAAAATCCCCAGAATGAGTGCCAGTAGCATCAGTGGCTGAGCAGCCGCGATCTCGCTTGGTGTAAAGGTGTCCGAAAGACGAATCTTTTGGCAGTACATGACCTCGTATTCGGACATGACCAGGACGTGGGTGTAGAAGCAAGTCCTCCAGATGCCCACCCATGCCAGGCCGGAGGTGATGACGGACTGGTCAGACACGGCCCATATCCTCCACTGCACCAGCCCGATGGACACCATGGTGAGGATCCAGCCAATCACTCCCACCCAAAGCCCCACGAACTGGGCATGGGCAGTGTGGACCAGATATGGCATGATAGGCCTCTTCCAGCTCTCAGCTTTCAACTTCCATTCCGCTCCTTGGATGCACGTCGTTTCTCAGATGAAGGATGCTCTCCTATAGGCTGTATATGATCGGCATGTATGCGCTTGGACTAAAAATCACTCCCCTCTTACCCACAAAAGCTGAGCTCACCTTACAGCCTGTCCTCGTCTCCAAGAAACCTGGCAAACAAACCACCGGCGTCCCTTAGAGAGATGGAGAGCAAGAGCAAGAGAAGTGCAATACAGACAATTAGTTGAAGAAGCTGACGCTGGGAAGGAAAGCAAACACAGAGGAAAATAATACATAAACAAAAGCTTTGTAGTGCGAAGACCATGCCAAGCAACAGGCAAGTGCCAGGCAACAGGAAACATTCTTTGGGATAAAACAATTAAAGAAGGCGGAGCTCTTTTCCAAAGACTAAATGCTTAATATGAATTAAACGCTTTTGGGGCTTTATACACCTAAAACGGACGCGATTCATTTTAAACAACGAATTTAAAATCTCTTTCACCATTATTGTGGGTTCATTATTGTGCCAGTAAGACTGATGTAATGTAAATAATGTCTGTTCTGATTGGCTCCCTTTTTCAAAATCAGCTTTGGCTACAACCCTCCTTGTGAATGAGGGAGTTTTTGACATCACAAAAACAGTAAATTCAAAATGGGCTCTTTTTGAAGGTTTGCTCCTGTATAGAGACTACAGACTTGGAAAGCATACTTTTTATTTACTTTTACGTTTATTTACTTTTCCCTGATACCAGCCCTTTAAAAATTGTTAGAAACTACTGAATAATAAGTCATTAAAAATTATGAATAGCCACAGAATTTTAGAGAAAAATACAGAATAATACACCAGGAGTTTAAGCCATCATGTAGCGCACAAAATACATTAGCTCTTATCATCATGTTGAAGGAAACAGGTCAAACTGCTGTTAAACACACGTTGGACCTGTCGAATGACTTTCTTAGCAACTGTATAAGTAAAACAACCACTAAATACCTCTGAGTGCATGAAATTAAACTGTTAAACCTTTAGGCTCCATTAACGTACTGCTACATGAAAATGCTCCATGTTAAAGGATGGAAACAGCACCATCCCATCGACACCTACTGGTCCATCAATATGTACCACACCTCAAAGAACACCTAAAGAACCCAGACAAACACTTACAACAACAAAATCATATTTCGAAGCTCTTACCACAGTCTGAAAACAACGTTTCGAGTGCGATGAGAAACTTTTACATGGCCTATGAAAGCCCAAGGAAAGCCCACTTCCTCTTCCCGAAGATTCAGGGTAAATAAAGTCCCAGGTGTGTTTCTGTGAATGATTGACCGTAGTTAATCACTTCACCCTGCTGACGTCCTCATCATAACACAGACAGCAGGGAGAGACATTGTTACAGTGGGAGCACAGTGCTGTCATGCATTATGAACTGGTTAGGGCTGTATTCCAGTAATGATGACAAACCTACACCCTTTTTTCAGTCTGGCATTGTTGGATAAAGTAAAATAACAACAAGCTGCAGTTTAAGGGCCCATATCACACAAAACCTAATTTGCCATACATTTTAAATTCAAAATAGTCTAATTTAGTGCATGAACGCTACTATATACCTTTTTCATATATGGCAAAGTAGCCTATTTTGAGCTTCTTGTGTCATTTAAACCACTGGATTTAGCAGAGTATATCCAGCCTACGGCAGTTTAACCCCACCTACTCACACTGATTGCTTTTAAAGCCAGATTGCTTTCAAAGCCAATTGTAATAGCCAGTTAATACACACACACACACACACACACACACACTATCTTGGAATGTATATACACACACCTTCTTATTCAGTGATTTCCTTTGTTTTTATTATCGGCTACATTGTAGATTAATGTTGAAAATATCACCTGTTGCTCTGATGACAGCTTTGCACACTCTTGGCATTTTTTCATTCAGATTCATGAGGGATCGACCTGGAATGATGTTTAATTAACAGGAGTTCTTCATTGAGAGTTCATTAGTGGAGTTTCTTGCCTTCTTGCCTTCTTAGCGAACCTATTCCACATTATGGCAAGAACCACTTAACTGAGTAAAAAGAAACAACAGTCCATCATTAACTTCTTGCTTGTGTTTGTTTAACTTTTTTTCTTTTTTTTTACTGCATAAATTAATGTGTTCCTTCATCACTATATAAAATACATAAAAAAAATCATCACCCATTTAATGGTGTCACTGGGATAGAAGCACACTCCATGTTTCCGAATGCAGTTTATTGATCAGTGTGTTTGCAATTCTCATTTGCATTAACAGAGAGAGGACAGTGTTGGGAGGTTAACCAGGTACAGTTCTGAATTTCAGCATAGAACAGTCGTGATCGGCCTCACCCAGTCAGTCTCTTTACGACGTATGAGGAAATCACAGTTATTCCAGGAAGATCTGAGAAATTCTGGGATTTTTCTTTATTAACAAGAGCCAGCTCACACCCTTATCTCCTCCTCTATGCAGTCTGTTGAGAAAGGTTGCCTTTTCAGGTAATTGCATTGTCTCAGCTCAATAAGGTCAAGGCTTCAGAGACAGAGATATATATAAATATATTAGCTGCAAAGAGTTCCAGTGCTACAATATAATGCCAGGCCATAGAACATCTTCATTTATGAACAGGATAATACACTTGTTATGAAACATCATATTCTGAATGTACAGTGAACTAAAAGTGTGTTGAACTGGTGCCTAATCACTCCATTTAAGTCATTTGACCTCTAAAAAATAAATTAAAGGAATAAAAATGTCTTTTGAGAAGAAAAGTGGTCAAATAGCACAAATCCCTCAAATAAGCCATTCACAGATCCGTTCAGAGATGACTGTGTTGCTGAGATTATCGTAAAATGCCGACATGCAAGATGTATGTAATACCAACCAGAGCTGAGAGCAGTTTTCTGGGGAATTTCACAGATTTCAGGGAATTTCAGGTGTTAAAGTGGAATTTCACAGATTTTTCAAAATTTCTGCATAAATCACTCACGGAGGATGCAAAGCCATTCAAAGTGTTTGGACAGAGTGTATAAAAATGCACTAGTTTCTTACAGGAGCTTGAGATGTCTACAAAACAAATGGAAGCATTTTAGCTGAGTGGTAAAGTGGATTACATTCTTACAATGGTCTTGTGGGATTATAAATGTAATGTTGATTGTTACATTTGTTTAGAATTTTGATTGCATAGTGTTACATTTGTTTTGATTTTTGTCTAGCTTTCTGCCATACAGTCTATACATATGTAGGTATGTATATATTTCCAAGCCACACACATCTCAAAACGATCATAAAACTGTAATAAAACCACGTTTTGGTATCAGGGTACAAATTTGTAACAATTTTGTATGACAACTTGGTGAAACAGCTTTCAGAGTCTATTAGTCTTACATGAATACGCCACAGCCCACGGTGTGAACAGCACAATATTGTTCTCTGTATTTAACCCGTTCATCTGAGTGAGGCAGGGAACAGTGTGTGGGTATGATACTTTGCTCAAGGATACCTTTATGGTGCAGCTGGTGGCATTAATATTTTGGATTCCTGGTTCCTATCAACTCCGCTGTCCTATAATTTCCCAATAATCCACTTTGAATGACATTCTTTACACCTTTACCATTTCATTATGCAGATTTTTATAAAAAATGGGTGGATCTCCGTTTTAAAGAGAACAAATGTAACCAAAACATGACAGCTTGGAGCAGTCCATCAGTCCCTCCTGTGTTATGAAAGGGGTCATAAATATCCTCCAAAAGTGTTCAATCAACAGCTTGACCTCTCCTGAGGTCCATCATGAGCATGTTATGACCATTCATCATCTCTGGAAGGCCAAGAAAGCCACCACAGTGCCGTGGATCAGGGCCCGAGGATGTGGACAAAATTCCATATTGCAATCGTATCACATGTTGCAAATACGATCCTTAACATGTACGGAATATCTGGTCTGCATTATTGCTGACCAAAAATGTCTGGATCATGTAAAAGCCTCAATTCATCCCACAGAAATGCCTCCAGAGCGTCTGAGGTTGGGTAGGATGCTCACAGCACATCATAACACATTAAGTGGTCGGTTAGAGGGCACAGCTGCGGTCGTATCAGTATCGCCAGCCCAATAACGTGATGAAAACAAACACAAAAATATATCGCACAGCCCTGCCAGTGAGTCCCGCTTGGGTTTACAGGGAACTTCTCCTGGCTCAGCAGCGCAGTCTCTGCTCCAGAGGCAGGCTGTCTTTCAGACATTTGAGCTGCTCCTCTCCCAGTTTAATCCGATCTTCCAGTTTGCGCTGTTCTATGATGAGAGCTGACTTCATCTTAACAAAGTGCCGGTAGTCTGCCAGGCGCTCTTCGCTCAGGCAGCTGGCCAGGATGTCGTAAACCAGGCGCTCCCTTCGGTCCAGGTTCTCTTTCAGCTCTTTGGCGTCTTCGTGTTGCCGAATCAGCAACTTCCGTTTCTCCATTAAGGTGTGCTGCATGGGAAAAGGACACATGGATGCTCAGTAAGAACAATCAACTCGACACACCGCAGTGGTGCCACTAATCGATGTAATCACGTAATCGATGCATCGCAATGCAGACGTGGACTATTGATTATATCAAAATGACGTTTCTTGATTTTATGGTGTGTGGCTTTATAAATCTAGTTCAAAAGTGGCCCCGGTAGTGACTGTGGCTGCCTACAGCACTGCTCCAGGTAGCTGTAACTCTCAACTCAGTGATGTACTGGCAGAGGGAGGCAGAGAGATTAAAAACACTCCAAACTATTGAAAAGCTGATTTCTGGACACATTTTGGATTTTATGAATAGATTAGGAAGCATGAACTGGAAATCACACGTGTAACAAAAAAGATTTCCCCCACAGCCAGAGATGAAGTCACTCCAAAAAGTCCAATTTTTGTTTATATTTTCCGGTTTCGTTGAATGTACATTTCACTGCTTATATTTGAAAACATAATGTGAAGTAATGTAGAAAATTGATGGGATGCATCGTTGAAATGATAATTGGAATCAGAATCGAACCGGGAGACCACCTCTAACTAAAAGTACTGGGATTCGAACCCAATACTCTAACATGCTTAGCACTAAATGCACTGTGCTATATATACAAAATGCTGTGGTCAGTAAACAAGTATATAAATACTGTAGAACAGGGCTGTCCAGCACAGTTTGATGGTTCTCCTCCTCAAACACATTCACTAAACCTGACCATTAACTGTTGAGGTGAACCAGGTGTTTCTGAGCAGGGAAATCACTAAAACCTGCTGCACCACGGCCCTCCAGGACTGGAGCTCAAAACCCCTGCTATAGATAAATTTTGGTTCAGATTAAAACTGTGTAATTTTCTCCTTAACCCTTTGTCACTCAGAAGCTTTTCTCTCACTTCCTACCTTCTCTTCAGCAGAGGCACCCTCCTCCAGGTTGTTGAGGGCGTTCTCCACACGTGCCAGCCTGCCGGACAGGGACAGCAGCAGACTGACCACTTTATCCAGATCCCCGACAAACATGCGGAACTTGTCCAACTCATTGGGTTTGCAGATGGCCTGTACCGTGGCCTCCACCTCCTCGCCCAGGGCGTTGTTGTCCTGCATGTCCTCCTGAAGGCTCTCTCTGGCCTCACGCAACACCTGTAGCTTCATGCTCAGGCTGTCGATCAGCTCTTGCTGTAGCGACACACAAAGAGGGATTCTGATGTACATGGACGAGGTTTACGCAGTGTTCCGCTACCCAATACACACTGTGCCACAACGCTGCCCATCTAGTTCATTATATAACTTCAGCTCCGGAAACCACTGCAATTTATTTTGAAATCTCTGAGTATGATAACCATTCAATGCCAGTGAAATTAAATTCCTACACAAGCACCTCATTCTGCTTTATGAGGGACTGATTACTGATCACCTGAATCACATCTTATTTAATGAGGAAAAGTATAAAACACTGCTGTAATCGACTCTCTCCTCTCACACTGAGACCAGTTAGATGGTAAAACCCTACTAGAAGTTTGTCAAAGACATTATAGTTGTTTTGTTTAAGAGTGAATAACATTTGTTTGTTTAAAAACAAACAACATTTGTTTTATTTGAATTATTTAAGTTCTGTAAACACTGCATGTCTCTTATTTTGATGTTTTGTCATTTCTTTTAAACTAACGCTTTAAAGAACCATAGGTTTATTTGAAAATGAGGAGAAATATTGTCAGCAGTTCTTAATAACTATGCAAAGGTGTTTAGTTCAATACCTATATGAAGAGATATAAAAAAGAGATATAAAGATATAAGAATTGAGACTACACCCCTGATTCAAAGTGGATCCAGTAAATACTAAACGGCCAGTATTAGTCAGACTCATGCTGTACCTTCTTGCTTGACAGGTCTTGTTCATCTTCCGAGTCCTGCTCCTTCATCTGGTCCTGCATGTCCTTCATCTTAATCAGCAGCTCAGCTTTGGGTGCAGATGTGCTGTAGTAGGAGGAACTGCTCACCAGGGAGACTGAAGCGGCCAAGCTTTCGTCCACTCTTCTGCAAATCAGACATAGTTGGGTCATTGTGGCTTAGTGTGTGGACAACAATAACAGCATCCCTTGAAATCCTTATTACAGGCAATAAAGAGATCAAAAGCATTGGTCAAGGCCACTTTAACTGTCTGCACTGTAAAAACAAAACTGAAAAAATATTGACACTTTATTACTTTATTAACACACAACTCATTAACAACTTTAGACCAACAGAGGGCAGTGTTGTGAAGGTCTTCCTTTGAATGAAGAAACAAAAGGCCTTCATCCAGCTTATATTAAATTCAATGCAAAAGGACCCAACAGTAAAATAACATTTTAAAAATAAAGCAAGACACAAGAGAAATAAAGTTAACAGGCATGTCAAAATGTCAAAACTTGGATGTTATAGATTTTCTTTCTCGAAATACCAAAATTAAAGAGGGAATGTACAATATCAGGATAATATATGCATCCACAGATTCTTTCCTTTTTTTGTAATGAATGGCATGGGGTTAGACCAACATTGTACTGGAAGAGTAAAGTGTTTAGCTGGAACTGGGTTAGTGTACAGGACTCGTAACTCTACATAAATACAAACTTAATATATTCTGTAATGCTAATGCACGTGTATGTAGTCATAAAGCCTCCTTTCTAAATATGTATGTATCTTTACTAGCAAATATGTACATAAAAAAAATCCAATATCAGCATTAGCCCATGGTTCCCACATCAGTGTTCCCCTAAAATATTATACACTAGACATCAAAAGCTATTGTTTTACAATATCTATCTATATCTACATCTACAGCTATCAATCTATGACTTCTTTCGTTATTCTGGATGCATCTAAAGCTTTCAAATGATTAACCATCATATTAAAATTGTTTTATGCCTGCTTTATGAAAACATCCCAACACACACAGCTCACCTCTCCTGTGTTTTGGGACATATCTGTTTCGGCGCACTCTTTCTCCTCTGCTGCACCCCCTCCAGAATCTGCTCCCCCTGGGGGTAGATCCCTTCCATCAGGTCCATGGTGGTCTTCATCTTGCTCTGATCCAAAATGTCCACCAGACTCCTATCCTTTCCCATGATGTCTCTGGCCAGCTCCTCTCTCTTCTCATCCTCCTCCGAGTGCCCAGCCGTCCTTAGTCTTATCGTCTCTCTGTTCTCTGACGTGGACTCAGCGATGGCCTGTCCCTCAGAAGAACTGGAGTCATCCTCTCTCTGTGTCCTCTGGTAAGTGTAGTCATGAGACGCGGAGTGGGACTGCTCTGGAGAGCGTCGTCCGCATAGCTGGTGGTTAGTTGTCCCCTCGGGGCCTCCAGGCACCTCCCTTTGTGCCAGAAAATGCCCACTTTCTCCCTCTGAGTGAATTTCTGCATGGATAACCTCTCCGGGGTTTTTTTTCACAACGCAGTTAGGCTCTGGTGTATTATCCATCATGTCACTGCAATGGGAGACAGCACTCGTGTTGGACAAAACCGAAAACGTGATCAAAACACCAATTGCTTTTTACATTGTGTTAAACGACTGAAGTGACATGGCTGTAAACTGCAGAGGATAATGCTGGTACAGCTGTGGAGTAATCATTTACAATTAATGACAATTAACGAATCTTTAAACCGGCAAACAGGATTTGTATTGTCGCTCATGTTTCATAGGACCTGTCATAATTATCACCCTTACCACAGAAAATACCTCAGTCATATATTACCGAACTCAAGCCACGCCCATGAAACAAAACAATAATTATTTGGTGTCTGAATTTTACTCTCGCTTTGCTAAATATATAAAGGTTTAATGTTGGTAATGGTTGTTTGGATGGGCGGTTGGTAATGACTGGTTATGTAAGCTTATATAGACGGACAAATAGTATGTCGTCTATAAATGCCAGTATGTCACACAATGTTGCAAACCACATAAGCAAGACTGTTTGAGTGATGGCTTACTTTTCCGCTACATTAGTTCGCATAATGCCAGTGGAACGCTGAAAAAGCATTTAAGATGAAAGAAATGGATGCTACTAACTCCCTAAACTACTTCTTTGCACAAACCATCACTTTAAATAGTAAACAAAATATTAAGTAGTCACCTGCGAACATCTTCATGCTGCATGCTGGTAGGAGCTTCATCAGGCAGCTTCTGGGGTGAAAACGGCAAGGAACCGAGGGCCAAGGGTACAGCCGACACTTCAGAGCTCCAAAGAGAGGACGAGGCGAAAGGAGCTGTTGGAGAAGCCTCAGCAGAGAATGGCTTGTCGTTTTCTGAGATCCAGTCAGGCCCTGGTGCTGCGGCTGTGTGCTGGTCTTTCTCTGCCGAGTGGCCCAGGGCTGGGAGGGCTTCCAGGGAGCCTGATGGGCCTGTGGTTTCCGGCTGGACAGATTCGTCCTCTCTGTGCTGGACAGGCTTTTGTGGCGCAGGGCCTGTACTGTCGGGACGAAGCAGTTGCTCAAGCGCAGCGTCTTGCGGCTGGAGGTGATGAGGGTATGGAGGTAGCGGAGCGGACGCTTTGGCGGAGTGGGTGAAGGGAGGAGGCGCTGCCATGTCTCTGTGTTCAGGATCATTTCCTTTGCTTAAATTCAGAAACAAACGTGATTTTCAAACACAACTTCATTATTCAAACGTCTTCTGATCTTTCAATTATATTCTGCCCGTATGAAACGAAGACACGGGATCTTTCATGTGAAGTACCACTCTAACGAAGCACAGAGTGCCCGCTTGTGGAAAATATTACTTCTGCTGTGAGGGAGTGAATGAGCGATAGAGTTAATAAGTCAGGTGATGATGTGTGAAATATTTCATACAACATTGGCCATCAAACACCTTGCTGTGAACATTGGGTTTTCAACTGCAACATTTTTTAATGAGGCATTTATTAAATATGAAAAATATGGCAAATTAAAAATAAAATCTATTTTGTGATGGTGTGGGTGTTATGCATGGCAGACTTTGCCTAGAACGGAGAAAAAAACGAATGATCAAAGTTGATTAAAAGCAGCAGAGCAACCCACTAGAATACTCATATATTATGTGTACTTTCATAACATATGATACTGATGAAAGTAGTTTCAATATGAATGACTTTTTCCTTTTTTAAATTAGTTCATTTTAATAAGGAATTAGTATATTTAGGCTTTAAAATACTTACTGGAAGCTTTTAGTCTCCTATACGTGACGTTACAAGTTGTTGGACCGAAAATGGCACTCTTCATAGAATTACTAAATCATTTTATTAAGCTATTAGAAGAAAGATTGAAAGATTATTTAATACTAGAAACCAAATCCTTGTCTGCTTTTTTGTCCAGTTTACTTATTTTCTCCAAACAGTAACTTTCTGTGGCCTGGAAGATTCTTCTTTCCGTAACAGTGACACTTCAGAATGGAATCGGTTTACACTGCAGTCTGGGCGGAGCCGAACACTCCCTGTCACTGGTAATCTGAGCAGCTTTAGCTGGCTAAACTGACACACTCGTCACCATTTGTATCTCCAGCCTGCTTTTGTCTGAACTTGTGTAAGTGGGAGTCTATATTACCATGCCAGCAGTGAAAAACACAAGAGCAGATATCAGTCACTTTTAATGGGTCTGGACAAAGACACTGTAGTCAATTTACAGTTCTGCTAACGCACTTTAACTGGTCTCCTCGTCACGAAAACCTATAGTCTTGCCTCATTTCTCAAAAGAGACACATTTTTCTAAAACCCCTTTTGCAACACTATATAGGCAACACGAGTCATCCAAAGCACTATATGTTCATGCTATGCACAAAGAAATGCAACCACTGCAATATACTTAAGTGATTAACATCTAAACTTAAAGAGAACACCTTTCTCATATAAGCCACTGAATCAGTGACACCGGTCAGAATAACAAGATCCCTATAAATAAGATTTGCTTCTACAAAGACTGTTTGTTTCTGATGCTATTCCTGCAATTAGTGGTTATAATGTTCTAAAACATGAGGAAAACAGGGGAAGCTGGACAAAGTTGAGTCCCTTCACTGTTCATAGCCTGTATTTTCAGGTGTGTTACAGTAATGCATCTGTATGGTAAAGTGGTCGTGGATGTACCGATGGACTGACTGCACTTGGAACTGTCATTTTACAGTTTCACAGTAAAGGATGACTCTTAACTAGCGGCAGACATGCAAGAAACTGCGGTGGTCAACATGGCCAGTGCTAATAGGTCATATATCTAATTAATCTAAAATGTAATAAAATGATGTTAAGAGAAGATAAATCTTTATTAGTTCTGGAAGTGGGAAATTTGCATCATCAGAAAGTTGCATCAACAGAAAGTGGACAGTAAAAACATACACTAAACAAATAATCTGAATATGGATGTGTGTACTGAAAAACATATATAGGTGTATGTATGTATATGTAAACCCACATAAGTATCTATATCTATATGAATATATGTACAAAATATATAAATATATGTAATGCAATGGAGCCACAGGCATTGGCAAAAACAGTAATAATGCACCAGAAACAGTAACAAAGCATCATGACAAATTGTAAATCTATATATTGCACAATTCAGCCCACAAATTGCATCAGAAAATTCCACTCAGAAATCTTGCACATGAGAGAAACTACTACCTATCAGTCCATGGTGTACTGAGAGGGGGGTGTTGTCTTGTTGTAGAGTCTGACAGCAGTTTTGGTAAGAGTGTAACTGAAGAAATCCCTCGAATGTCCAAGAGGCTGTGGTGTAGTATGCACTTTTGATTGCTTGTGTGTGTTGTCTGAGGGCACAGATGGATTTCGACTAAAAAGTTGAGAGTGATGTTTTGAGTGTGTGTGTGTAGTTTGGAGAAAATCATTCTTAGCATTTGGGGAAAATTATATAAACTATAATAAACTATAATAAAGGAGAATGTTGCTGTTCAAAGAGTCTGATCATACCTGGAGAGGTACATCTACTGTATCACCTGTATACCAAAAACATCATACATTTTAGCAGTCTTTGCTGGCCAGTTACTGGGCAAGCAGGTGTTAATGGACAGTTAAGGTTCTAACCTGTCAATACGAAGTTCTGGTTGGTCTGTCTCGCTTTTTGGATGAGACTCTTCCTTTTGTGCAGGCAGGTTGACCTTCTGTAAAAGAGAAGCAACAATTTCATCAGCTTGACTATTTTACAATAAAATAATCATGCAGTCACAAGCAACTACTAGAATATAACAAACAGAGTGGGCAGCTTGGAAGCTGCAACATTTAGAGTTCATTTGATTGTCTTAACAATAAGCAAGATCAGGGAAATGCTAAATTGTCCTGAGCTGTTGTTTTCCAAGACGAGAGTCCAATAGCAGTTTAAATGTACATGTAATGCAATTATATCACTACGATAGAAATGGTATCACCAATTATCATCATTTTCTAATCATGACCTGGAAATGACTTCAGTAACAGATTTCATAAAGGAAGTATATCAGTGATTCTCACTGTGGTACCTGTACCACTGGTGGCACTTTAAGGTGGTAAGTCAGATGCCCTTGGTAAATTTCTCAGCACCATTAAGACCAAGTACTGTAAAAATGGACAGTGAGCCATATCTGCATATGTAACGGTAAAATGGTAAATGGTAAATGCTCACTGCACATATAGATCAAGTGTATTTGCATGTCTCACACACACAGGTTCATTTTGGCTTGACTGTAATTGCTACTTTGTCTAAAATAATATATGCAACTCATCTACAGACAAAACACATACAAATAAAATAACAGATCTGTAAAGAAAATCAACTTACTCCCCCATGGAAGTCTGCTGAAGGAGATGATCTGGACCGCTCATGGAAACACAGGGAGCTGTTACGATCTTCAGTCGCTGAATCCAGAATGTTCTCTGCGGAGCGATACTTGCTGGATGTTCTTCCTTCTGGGGACTTCCTCTGCAAGTTCCAAGTTGCCTCATACTCTGCAAAAGTGCCCAGGCGTTGTTGGTCCTCAGCTGGGGTGACACCATTATTTGTCCCATGATTATATTTGGAGGTTGACTTTCTATCTATTTCACCCACAAATGAGGCGAACTTATTTTTCCCTCCATCTTCACTGGGGCTGAGATGAGACTTCTTTGGGATCGGTCTGGAGAATGCTGGTCTAGAAGCCCCTTCAAAAAACTTACACCTATCTACAAAGGAACCTACAGATACTTGGTGTGAGGCTTTGTCCTCGACTCCCACTTCATTGATCTTGTCAGGCTCTGAAAAAGAATGGACTTTCTTGTCCGCAGAAAAACGTTTTCGGCTTCCAATACGGGAGACTTGGCCATTGGTGGATTCTGGTTTTACAGACAACTGACCAATAACTAGGTCATTCCCAGGGAGCTCCAGATCTCTCCTCTTAAATGATGTGGCTTGTAAGACCCTGGCTTGGGCCTCCTTCAGATGGTCTTTGTAGGTATTTGTAAATGAACCATCTGATGAGGATGTAGAGGTCTCTGTGGACTTCCAGATCCCAGCATCCTCCTCAGTTTCGCCAGGACAGCTTAAGGCGGCAGCGCTCCGACTCTTCTGAAGCTGGGCTCTCTTCTCTTGGATCTCATTACGTAAAGTGGTAGCGTACCGGTCACTTCGTCTTCCTTGCTTGCCGCTTAAAGGATCAGGTGTTTCTTGCAAAGTGCCTCCATTGACTGTCATCATGGTACTGTCAGTCAGAATCTTGCTCTCCTGAGTTAGAGAATGCAAAAGTGGGGTTTTCTGTGGGCAGATCTTATGTTCATTCTTGGAGAGCCAAGGGTCCTTTGGCTTGTTTCGATGTACTATTGTAGTGGGATTTCTCTGTTCTGCCTGGAGGTTCAGTACCTGCTTGTTTTGATGGTTCTCGCCAATCCCTGCATCTTTCTTCCACATGTTCTCCTTCTCCTTCTCCCCAGAGTTGGACTTCACCATCGTAAGACCTAATCCTGTAAAGGTAGCTTCTGATGCTGGAGGGCTGAGTGTCTGTTTGCCATATTCATTCGAATTTTTGTTCTCAGGTGCCTGCGCATAATGGGGAGGATGCTTTGCTTTTAATGTCCTTTGGGAATTTGCCAGGTTCCAATCACTAACCGTTTGGGTAGTCTCAGATTCTGGCTTCTGTCCATCCTCCACCATTTCATCAGACATCTGCTGTGTAGGCTGGTGGGCAGTGATGCAATAGTAGCGGAAATGAGCCATTCCATCAGGGCTGATGTCTGAAGGTGTGTTAGACACACATGCTGGGGAACTTCTGCTCTGATTCTGGACTCCAGGATTACTGGGTAGATGCTGCAGACTGCGATAATAGGTGCCAACAGTCTGTGTCTTGGGGGCGGCTGTATTCCTGGGTTGCATGTAGAATGGACCCTCGTCGCTACACTGCCGCTGATGCTGAGGCTGACAGGCAAATGGGTTCTGGTTTTGTCTGACATCAGTGCTGGATAAGGAAAAGAGCTTGTTTGGATTCAGCTGATTTGGGTTGTAGCCCTCGGCAGAAAGGTACACATGGAGAAAATCTTTCTTTGAGGTTGGGTTGTAGCTCCGTCGTGATTCGGGTCCTCGCTCACTGATGTGGTAATCATCAGCCTGTTGGTCTGAACCCCTACTGTGGGATTTCTGATGGGAATATACAGGAGGGACCAATCCCTTCTCATGAACTTTAGTTGCTGCAAAACTGTCACTACGTAAAGGTGGAGGAGGTGGGGGTGGGGAGTGGGCCGCTGAGGATTTCTCTGGAACGTGCCACACGGGGTTAAGGTTCAACCTCCCTGAAGAGGAGAACCTGGAGACAGTCTGCTCTTCGGTCCTTGGACTAACTCGACCTCCATTAGTCACAGGAATCTGTAGGTACCTGTGTCGTTCGCTGGGGCTTCCCTGATAAAACATACAGTCCGAGGGGGCAGCAGCACTTCTTGAGAAACTCTGGTCATGCATGCTGTATGCAAAGTCATGTACACCCTTCCCAGCCACTGCTGAAGGTTCCGCTCCACTGAGAAGCTTGTTTGGGGAGCGCTCTAAGCTTTCCATATTTCCCACTGAGCTGAACTTGCAGGACACCTGCCGCAGATTTGTCTGGCCCCAGCAGCTGGTGAAGTCATTTGAGGATGAACTGGAAGAAGAGATGGCAATACTGTCAGTTCATAACCAATGCATCGATTTACCTAAGCGTTACTAATTGGACATTTCTGCAACCTCACCCTGCATCATACTTTGTTTGCCAGGCAGGTTCAAGCAGAGCAGCGGCTTTGGTCTCAGGCACTTCCGAGGGGTTCTCAGACACTTTGGAAGAGTGCCAAGAGTGAGGTCTGCATAAAGGTTCATTCCTCCTGAATAAATAGGGATAGGAATAGGTTTGACACGAGTCCAGCACATTGAAGATAATAAGATGATGACTGTTCCCACCAGAGTGGGACAATGGGAGGTTCCCCATGTTCAGTCTGCAGATCTGATGCATCTGTCCAAATAGTTACCCCTGAAACAATTTACTGAAAAGCTTTTGATTTGCAACATACATACCCTCTGTACCGATTCTTCCTGAGAAGCGTGCAAGACAAAGATTGATATTAAACCCCATGTTAGAGAGAATCATCACCCAAACACAGTGTCACTTCACAGATTATTGTTAAAATTACCAATCACCACATCAATCACCACTGGCTTGATGGGAGCGAATGGAAATGACGGCATGACAATCAGATTTAATGAGTAATCCCTGGGCGGCACGTGAACAACACAGCTAAGCACAGCACAGCTAAGGCACCAGGTGATGCTGGAGTGTAGCAGGAGAGGGAAAAAGTACAGAATCGTGGGACTGGGGATTACTGGAACAAAACAAGGGGCCAACTGTTGCACAATACCTCATAGAACTTCGCAAAATCTTCGTAAGAAAGCTCCTGGCCACGTGTATGTCACTCTCAGCGGGCATTGTTTGTGTAACAATATCCACCATTTTCATCTTCCTGTATGGCATGGAGGAGGAGGACACACACAAACTACTCAATCAAGACCGTTTTCAAAAACCCTCGTGAAAACACAACCCGAGAGCATGGGAACATATTTATATTTCAAATCAGAAGTCACATTACATCTTTTCTGAGCACGCTGTGAATATCATCAGTATGTGAAAAATTGTATAGAAATGATAGAGTTCACAGTTCACACCATTTTTACAATATTACACACCAATATGCGTCTTTCTATCTAAATGTATATACAATGATATGATACAATTTTCTGCCATATTGCCCAAACCTATTTTAAAACAATGATATTTCTAAAGCCATATATTGAGATCTTTTCAAATAATTTGTTTTTCATCAATGTTAATGCTGCCGCTAGTCACTAAGTCCCTCAAAGGCCCCTTTTGGACAGAACACAGATCCTGAGTCAACACAGTACTGAGTACAGAATGCACCGAGATCTACAATGGTCAGATCAAGCCGCCATATGGCCACAGTGGTACGTAGATCACATGTGTTCAATGGGAGATAAGCCCTTTAAATCTTCAGAAAGGTGAACCACTCATTCTGCTCAAGCTGTTGCCTGTCTTGAAAAAGCGACTTTAAAATTTCAACATTTCTACACAAAAACATGACCACCATGGAAGAGATCAGTTTTAAGCCACTATACAAATGCAAATGAGGAGGGACGCCTTGCAAGTGTGAAAAAGGCATGAAAGTAGATGTTTCTGCAAGCTTCCAGTTCTCAGTGGGTATTGCTCCTGGGCTAAAAATTATGGAAAAGATATCAGAAGTTCAGAAAAATGATTCCACTACAATCCTGTTACACATTTATCACACACAGAGTGCACACTAACATGGTCAGTTATGTGGGGTAGCATAGTGTCAGTTTGAGTATAGTTTGAGCATGGTGGCTCAGATGCTCAAGTGAGATGTGCCAATCAAAAAATAGCTTCATACGTTTTGAAAAGTAGTTTAGAAAGGAAAAAAGTCAGATCTATATTGGTATCAGCAGATACTCAAGGTTTCTATATTGGTATCAGATAAGGGTCTAACAATGCATCAAACTATTCTCACATCCCAAAGCAAAAACATGACAATGCGCACCGTGAAGAATAAGCATTCTACAACATATGATGTGCGACAGTATTGTTTATAGTGATAAATCACGGCCAATCACCAACTCAGACCAGCACAATCATGATATACATCACCCCCACCCTCCGCCTTCCAGCCGTAGTTTCATTAATAAGCGATGCCAGAACATAGCCACCATTCTTCATTCACATTTCATATTGTGAGAATACTGTATTAAGTTATACTTTGTTGAAAAATATCGTCTGAATTGCCTATCGAACAATTGGGAGTTCACTATATCATTCTTTTCTTAAAAGAAAATGTGAAAAAAACTTGTTCCTTGCTGTCCCAGAACAGATTCCGTGTGATTTTTTTAAATGAGCAAAGACAAAACTTATCTCAAAGTAAAAGCAAGGTGAACCTCCAATAGGAAAGAAACAACACCCACGAAAGAACAAAAAGTACATCTAGAAACACCACTCACCTGATTTAGTTGGTAAAAGAGAAAACACATGTGTTAGAGCTGCAAAAAAAGGAGAAAGTGTGCTCCTTTAGTGTTAACTGCTTTGGTGCATATTTCCCAGCTAGTGCATTCCTCTCACGCACTGAAAGAAGTGCATGAACACAATGGAGCCTCCTGGAGCCAGGAATCTTAAGGCATTTACACCAGGGCCTCCCCACACTCAGGACAATAACACAAGACAATTGTAGGCTGACCAATGGACCGTCAACAGCCTCACACCCCCACCCCACCCCTGACCCTCCTCCTACATGCAAAAAAAGCAAAGCTCCACCCAGGCCGCACACCGCTGTACCATATACAAATACTGAGTGGGTGGCTGACGGTATATGCGTCCTAGTCAATAGGAGATTTCCTTGGGGGGATTATGAAGGTTTAGCTCTAGCGACAGGGAGGGTATGCGCCGTCCAGTCATAACAAGTGGCATAATCTGCCACTCTGATTGGCTAATGGCTCATAAACAATGGTGAGGCTAGAGAAGTAGGCCTCCTGTGTGCTTTAAGTGACTAAAGGTTCATCTATTAGCAGGATGCTGGTGGGGCTCTGAGTAAAGACACAGACTCTGCGAATGTCCCGCATGAGTCATAAAACGATTACATTCTCTCACGCTACACTATAATCCCCGGTTTATGTGACCTAATAACTAATCTTGTTTAGTGAGAATATAAACTGTGCATATTTCAGATCGGCCTGATTTACGGGCAGCAGGTTAAATATCCCTTATAAATAAACTGGAGCACTCATTTAATTTCCAGGGATTCTGAAAGGAATTGATGATGTACCAATTGAAGATTATGCCCAAGTTTTGGCTCACACTGTAGGTTCCTATAGGATGCTACACAACATTCCCAATTAAACAGAAATGATAGTCATATAGATTACAGAAGCAGATTTACTTGTATGTAAAGGTTTGGGCAGCTTGGGTCAATGTTTCAGGTTCAGCTCCTTTATAGAGAACACACTTGTGTATTTAAATGCCCAGTTACTGCTATTAGCTGACTTTAACAATCGAAAAACAAAACCAAAGTTATGACAGATTGTATATTCTATTCCCAGCTGGGAATTTCCAGTCCTTTCCGAGTGCGGTTTGCATGTCTGTTTGGGTTTCCACCGCAAGCTCTGGTTTCTCATCAAAGACATCAGGTGAACTGGAGATACTTAACTGCCCCTTGCTGTGAGTGTGTTTGTCTGTGAGTCTGCCATGTGTTGAACTGGTGACCTGTGCTGGGTGTTTCTCAGCCTTTTGCCATGTGAGTGCTGGGACAGGCTCCAGTGACCCTGCTTAGGATAAGCAGCTGATTTTCCAGCAAGTTAAATAAATAGCATTCATGCACTAAAGTTGGCAGAAAACGAGTCATATTAAAACTACGAAACCAAACACCTTAATTTTATCCGTTAAAATAGCCTTCATTTTGACCTGAACTTCCCCATACAAGAAATTAAGATTAAGGCTGATCAAGGGACAAAACTGCTGTATTTACCCTTTACTTTTTCAATTTTGCCCTTTAAATAATAAAGTCTCCAGAATGAATGCTTTATATTTAAGATGAAGGGGTTTCAGACTCTGGCCATAAATCAAATTTTAAGGTAAAATGAATGGATACTTAATTCCAGTGAAGGTGTTTGGTGTATTTTCAGGGGTAAATGAAGGCAGGGTTAAGCACATTGTGTTTCATAGTGTTAAGTGTCTTCTCTGTAGAGTATCTGTACGTATCTAGAAAATCATTTGACTGGGGTGTTCAAACTTTTGCACACCTCTGTTTAGAAATCTTTTTATTGTTTTACCACAGAGCTTTCTCTAAAGGTATTACACAGACAGAACAAACAATAGATTTAACACACAGAGATACTAACAAAGGAAAACCTCCTTCCAAGTATTTTATGACATCTGAACACAAACCGGGCCACATTCTTAGACATTATTTATTTCATCTTTGACCTTCAGTACGGTGCCGCAGGCTTGCCAGCGTGGCCAGGAGAAGATTTGAGCATGCTATTTTAGATCAACTATTTGGGCGACTGTTGACTTCTGCTATTAGTAACATTAGCCTCGTAGCACCAGCTGTAAACTAAAAGCAGATTTTAGAATCTTTGCTGATCGACAACATCTGGGTTAAATGGGAAATTGTATAAATTTGATTTCTTGCAAAAAAAAAAAAAACATGTCTAGATACAATTTTTGGACAAAAGTATTGAGACATGTATTTTTACCCCTTACTTATAGTGAAGGACACTCTTAATGCTTCAACAGACCAAGTCATTCTAGACAGCGGCATCTAGTTTGTGGACACAGTTTGAGGAAGAACGTTTTCTATTCCAGCATGACAGTGTCCCAGTGCAAAAGCAAGCTCTATAAAGACATGGCTAGAGGAGTTTGGCGTGGACTATTTCCAGTGTTAAAACAGTAGCAATTTCCACACTCATTGATAAAATAGCACTGTTTTGATTTTTTTTTAGGGGGAATGCCATTCCTCCTCATCCCCCTCAACTCAAGTACTGGGTGTATGACAAAGCCTTCTGTGATACTTGTCTAACTTAGCGGCAGCTGTTCTAAAAGGGTGCATTCGCGAGCGGAGCCTGGATAGCTCTATTGGAAATGAATAAAACAACAAGTGGTTACATTTTTCATTAACTGAGTCACCGCTCTGTTGTTTTGTAGTCCAGCGGTCTGTGTGTGTGGGGCAGAGCCCAGCTGAACTACTGAATAGACTCAGACAGATCCAACACAAAAGAAAGTGCCAGCATAATCAAAAGCAGGCTTACTGGTAACAGGGGACCCCAAACCCTGCCAGAGCTCCCAGCACACAAACACACACTCCAGTCTCACAACAAGCCCAACAATGGTCACTTTCAACGTCTGAGCATATTCTACTACACTGAACTTTATACTACGAGAACTTTATATCCATGTATAGGACACTTAAAGGCCAAAAAAATCATTCAAATACCCATCACTATAACTATTTTGTCCAATAACTGTGTTGTATATTCATCTCATGGTAAGACAAGATAAAATAAAGCACAGAGCTCTTTTAATCTTGGATTTTACTTCTGTTTGGCCAAAAAATTGTGGGTAGTGATGCATTGTTGTTTTCTACTTTCTCCTCCTGGGCGCAGAAACAGGTAATCCAGGGTTTCAGCATTCGATCCAAACCAAGTAAATTCACTGCTTTTGTGATGTCACAAAAATCAACACACATACTAGTTATTTGCAGTTACCCAGTTATTTGCAGTTATACAGAACTTATGAGAGGGTGGCATTTTTATACAATACAGTCTACCAGGTCTGAGCTTATATACATGTATCAGTCTTAAATGTACAGTAACAAAGAGGGGTTGGAAATTTTTTCTGAAATAATCATTTTTGACTGTTATCTGCAGGTAAAAACATAAGTGTCCGAAAACAGAAAACAAGAAAACTCAGAGATATGAGAGCCATTTAACAAGATCAATTATCTGCACAGCGAATCAATTACGTATGACCAGCTCTGACAGCAGCACTATGCCACATGGCAACCCATGGACACTCATTTTGTGTTAATCTGTTTTAATAATCTAAAATATAAAATCTAAAAAAAATTATTTATATATATACATTTATATACACACGGGGTTTCCGTTCCTCAGCAAGGTTTAAATCTAGCAGCTACTCAAATCCTGAGGACGTGAATCTCCACTACTACTCATCTCCTCCTCTCGTGATGCAACAGGTGCCAAGGCAGCTCAGGACAGCTAGATCCGTGATCCAAAGCCAAGCTCCCTGTACTGCTAGGGCTCGCCTGAAGTCTGAAACCTGTCAGTAGACACATTTTCAGAGAAATGTGCTATTTCTCCAACACGAGCATGTTCTGGAGGTGTTTCTGTGAGTATTTTGAGCATCTCCAGTCCCAACCATGCATCACTTTTACTGCAGGGGTTTTATTACAGCTGTGTTTTTCGGACTGTCCTATTCAAAGCCTTTTCTATAAACCTGACCTTAAACTTCCCCCTGGTCAACAGATCGGTTTGATACAATTTACAACATGAAATACAAAACTACACGGACATCAAGTAAGATTATACACCATCTATTAGTCTACAACCTCAAAGCAAAACAACATTTCCAAATGTTCCCGTTTTTTGGGAAAAGATGTCATTTTGGTAAGCTTACCACAGCTTCAAGCATTTGAGGAAATGCCTGAACAGGTGAATGAAGTGGTGTATTCCTCTCTAGAGAATGCCATGATGCAGGCAGCCAAGCACCAAGTGCAGAGTTTAGTCCCCACCAAAACAATGAGCTCGCACACCACAGCCAATCCCACGAGCCGAGTGAGCTCACCTAGGCAATGGGACCAACCATTCTCCAATGGGAGGGGGGGGTTACTAAAGGATATTTTCATTACCAGTTAAAGTCCTGTAGCTTAAAGACAGAATCCCACCACTTCCACATGATCCAAACAATATGCATAATATATATTAGAAACTCTGGAATTTATTCTGTTATGAAGGTGAGTTTTTCTTCACTGTCCACTATGATAGGACTTGCCCAGCTTTGTAGTTCATAATTGGATTGAGCTAAGGCAGGAGAGGCCAGGCTGTATGCTACATGTTCATAAATGTGCAGAAGTAAATGATTTGCTCTATGAATTATTTTTGATATGTGGATAGGCCTGATAAAGTTATGACTGTACTTAAATGAAATGAGGCTAATTACAGATTTAAGTCACACAGTGTCTCAAAAAGCACCATGTGAACTGAGCACTTGACTCACTTGGACTGAGTCAAATGACTAAAGGTATTGCATATATGAAAAAACTGAGAGAATGGGCGGGTCAGTGGGGTCCAAGCAGAACGTGCCCACCAGCCTACCAAGCAAGTGGTGGTATGCTCTGACCACTTCAATGGGGAAAGAAGTTTGCATTTTGTACATGTTTATTGTAAAGACACAAATACATTTTGAAGATGGACCAAACTATGTCAGATGAATAGATGAAAACATGTTGTGGATTGTTGCAGTGACATCTTCTGGCTGATTTGTTTGAAAATTGGTTAAGAACATTTATAAGCCATTATGAATGAGCCTACAAAAGATTGGTCGTTCACACAGACACACACTCGCTGCTTCATTCTGATAGGCTGACTTTTGGTTGCCATTTTGTTAAGTAAGCCAAACGGAACTGTAAGAAATGTGAGCAAAGGAGGCCAAGTGTAAACACACCAAATTTTTACATTTTAGCTGAAGCAGCTCTTGAGAAAATGAAAAATTTTAGGTGCATTGTCCCATACAGAAAACATTTCATGACATATGGTGTGCTTTCAAAGAACATGCTTTTGATAAATCGTGTCAATTTTTGTGAAGTCTGAACCACTATTTCAAAAGATATGGGCTAATGAAGCATCAGAGTTTCGCACTGGCGCAATAATCTTGCCATAAATACTCACTGTTGACCATAAAACAAAAAAAATAATGGTATGAGAGATACAAAAATACACAAACAGAGCTTGGAAAATGACCGATCACGACAGATTACAATTTATATTTTAGTACACAAACCCACACAAACATAATAGAAAAAATTATATCAAAGAAAAATGTAGAATACAGGCCTTTTAAAAACACCTCGGCCAACTCATGTCTTTGAAGGTTAAAGATTCGCCAAATAATTTGACTTTTATTGGATTACATAAAAAAAAGACCTCGATTCATCAAATCAAGTAACCTGGAGCTGTGATTGGTCACCTTGTCAGGAACACAGTGATTGGTTAGAGGCTCATTTGCATATTGCAGCCATCTGTGATACTAATAATGATTAGCAGACTATATATATTGTGGAACTTTACTATTAATCTATAAAAATACAGAAGGCACTTTCTTCAAACTACATCTACCATCTACCATCACCATCTTACCACTAGATGGCTCAACTCATCCAACCAGGAAGGGTCTACAGAGGGTCCATGCACATTTTAGAGGCTTTGCCAGTAGGTTACCAGTACTATCGCACTGTGTATTATTACTGACTGTCAGACAGACTGACTGTACTCAACCACCAGACAAAACAACAGACCAGCTCAATCCTGAACAATCCAGATATACACAGCACAAACACATCTGCTGCTTATCTCAGTCCAAAGGTCATCTGAAAACCCTCATTAAGCCCCTTTTGGCCCTCCACAGAGACACTCAGCTAGGGATGAGATGATACTACACTATAGTCACATATCATCATTCACCAAAACTATCTTGGTAATTTAATACTGCAAAATCTTGCAAAAAAGTAAAAGAATTGGAATCATGTGGGTGATATTGATTTGTTCTTTATTACACCAAACAATTCACATAAAAATGAAATTATTAAATGCAGCACTGATCTGAGAGTTGCTGCAAGGTGAGAGGACCCACTAAGTGGAGAGAATGAGAAGACTGGTAAGGCCTAAATAAGCCACAGTGGTTTGTGCTCTTTATCCTATTAACTGCCCTGTGTGTGACAATAAGAATTTCTGGACAGGGATTAAGCCTAGTCCTGGATTACGTAGTGCTGCGAATACAGATTTTCCATTGAAAAGGAAAGGGTCATCCAAGACTAGGCTTAATATCTGTCTGGGAAAGTGACCATATGAGTCCACAGACAGGAAGTCGTTCGGATGTCATACTTCTCAAAGGATCTGGCAGGTAAACAGAAGAACAGCATTACAATATTCCAGACATGTGTTAGACTTTCAGCATCAGCCTGTGATAAAAAATGAACTCTTGGGAGAATAGTAGCAAGGTTAGGATTAAGATCCAGGTTTAGGTTTATCAGAATCAAAAGCAGAAAAATACATTGAAATATTCAATACAAAGTGTAAATAATTCCATGGAAAACAGCACAAAATACTCTAAAGAAGACACAATGCTATCCACACAAAAACCAGAGTATTAATAATATAGATAAATAGATAAATAACTTATTTAGGTGAATTAGCAGTATGCAATTGCACGTAATAGATCAATAATGTTAAGACTATTGCACATAACAATAAGATATTACACATGATGATAAACCTTTAACATCCGATAAGACAATTGCACAATGTTGAACCTGGTAATACTATTGCACAGAAGAATAATATAATAATGTGCATAATGATTTAAGATGACCAATGAGAAACTGCACAACAAAGTAGCATCAGGTTACTGCACAGATTATCGTGAGGATGTGTGACAGATGGAGTCTATTTACCTTTAAAATTAAGATTAAGGGGAAGGTTAATGAGAATTTAAAATACATTTTTGTTGAATACGTGCAAGGTATGTTCCTAAACGTCATCTGCAGGGGTCATCATCCCATTCCACACGGTGGGGTTGTTCTGATAGCCCTGGTGTAGCGAAGAAACTGGTGAGAGCGGCCCACCAGCTGTCTTCGGCTTTCAGACGCCGGCTTCAGGGCCCTGACAAAGGCTGGCGGGACGAGGCCATGGTGCTGTCGGACAATGGCAGCCCCTCAAGCCTCTTTTGTGTGACGGCGTGCACTCGAACGCAATAATGAGGCCCTTTTTGTTCCACTTAGCTAAATAATGGTGCCATCCTCTAGCTAGAGCTTCAACTAGACCTTTCACGCAGCGTAAAACCAGGGCTGGCAGCTTCAAATGCTTACAGAAAAGAAGTGGAGGGCAGTCCTGGAGCAAATGCTTTCTGAGGCTTTACATTTCTTTGAAACTCATAAATCCACGCTTTCATATCAAGACCTTATTCCTCCAAAATGGAAACTGAGTGTAAATTGTCGTTTCTGTTGCTCCAGTCATAATGAAATGTTCATACCATGTTAAGACCAGGTGGCGTTCAGGCATAACAAAGCCATCTTAAGTCCTGAACCAGTGATAAAACAGATACAGATGATTCCGGATGATCAGGCGGTGATCAGTATACTGGTGGTGCTGAATGCTGAGTGGTTGGCTCACCCTTATCCAGGCACTGTTATCTTTATCTTTAGGAACTTGGAACTTTGCAATTTAATTGCATCAAATCAATATGCCAAAGATGAGATGGTTCGACAGGTATTTCTACACCAACGAGGTGATTCAAAGCAAAATATACTCAAGACTTTTTTTAAAGCCTCAAACCCTTAAATGCGGGCTCACATAATACTTTTTAAGATCAGTAGCTGAATAATAAGTCTGCTGTTTAAAGGGTTAATCCTCATGGTGCGGTCACCCCGGCATAAACCCTGGTTGGAAACTCTTTTGTCTTTCTTATGATTGAGAAAGCCAAATAAGAAAACATTTTCCAAGGCAGAGGCAGAAGCCCTGTCAAAAGACACTGTCCATCCGGAAATAACAGAGAGGAGACGAGGAAAGCACAATGGTCTTTTTGTTGTCTCTGGCAAAGGGTCAGCAGTCTGTGACAGACAGATCAGCGAGGGCACAGCGGTCAAGGGGACTGTGCTATAGTAGATGTCTGAACTGAAAAGAATAATATTCAGACTTTCAACAAGAGATGGCCAAAAATGATTACTAGTTTAAACAAAAATATATGAGAAGAATTAAAGACAAGAATTGAATCACTTTATTGACCTTCTGAAACCAATCAATAAGTGTTTCAGAAGTAATGTGAAGTTCTTCTGAATGTGTGCACAAGTTTGCTCACTAATGATCACAGCACATCCAACAATAAGGGTAGCATGGAGCTCTTTTTATACAGAGAATATAGCAGCAACTTTTAATGACACCGCATGTAAGATAGGCTTAAATTACACATACATGCTCCAGCCATAACCACATTCTCTCAAGGTCTGGCAAACTACATAATGTATTTCTGATATACAAACCACACCAACGAACTAGACTTAGTTTTGTTTACTAGACAAAATTGCCAATTTGCTAATATACTAATGTTAATTCAATTACAAAGTATAGAAACATTCATCTGACTCTTTCGAAGAGTTTTAGGGCCTTCGATTCACACTCATTCACAACAAATATTGAAAACAGAAAGACTGGTTTCTTTGAGAAACGTACAGGGCAGAATGGCTCACAGTGGTGGCGATGGGAGCCAGACAATATTTCATTTCTCTAAAAGCACTGTGGAAAGCTGGTACCCTGATGCCTGGGAAATTGTTTATCTGTTTGGACATTGCCTGTTAACTATCCTGCCTCAAATCATTGAAACATTCCACAAGCATCAACATTACACGCTAGCTTAGCCGACTCCAAATAAATGTTATTTTAAACATGCAGTTATAGCCCCCCTTCAAAGGGCCATGTATAAGTATATAATGGAGTTCACACATACTATTTAAACACAGGCGTTTTCCTACACAGCACAAACGCTGAACAGACCGGTCCACTGCGGGCCAGTAATGATCGGGTCTAACCAAAGCCGCCTCCTTTTTAGACCTCAGCCTAGTTTGTGGTGCGGCAAAGCAATCTCAGGGTAATGGCTATGCACATTTTCAGACGCAGAAGAATCTCAATTGCAAGACCAGAAACAAAGTAGTGTGTTTACGAGGCTTGCGTCTAAAGCTGCCATGTCCAAAACATACACTTTCTTCCAGTTTCCTCCAAGCCATGGGAGCTTAAACCCAACCGTGAGAACACAGGCATCATGCAAACTGCACAGCACCCCTTAAAAACTGCATCGTAACTTTAAAGGAACAGCTCTAAAAACAAACAACTTTACCGTTAAAGGAAATGATTTCAAGGCTTGGATCAAACTTCTTCATATTTATGATGGGTGTCACAAAATGATTTTACATTGACACTTCTGTTCCTGAGGAGCTTTGTGAAAACAAACCCTATTGTGTAAAGTAGCTCTCTATAGCATTCAGCAACTTCTGCTCTGTTCATTTATACAACTTAAAGTAAGCCTGGCTGTGCCCTGATGCGGTTTAAGCAAGCTGAGAGAAGTTTTGGGGGCATATTTACACTGAATTTTTGGATGACTATTGACTTCTAGTGTTTGTTGGCATACTACTGCCCAATAACTGGATGTAATTCAGGCTTCAGGATGGCTACGTTCTAGCAATGCAACATGTTTTCATCTATTTATGGGTCAAAAACTAGATAAAAAGTATATTTAGCTAAGATTAAGGCATGCACTAGGACTACACAATATATCGTCTATGAACTGTTATCGCAATTTTAGTCTCTGCAATACTGCAATCACAGAACCGATGTACAAATTAGCCTCTTACTAATCACAGGGTTTCCAAATGAGCCGACCAATCACAGTTCCAGGTGAGTTACTGGCGGTTTCGATTAATCAAGCTCTTCATGTAATCTAACAAGGGTCAAATAAAGGTTCACTGAGGTGTTTGTATAAGGCCCGTATTCTACATTTTTCTGGTAAACCCATTTTTTGGTAAACCTTTTAGTGTCATTAAAATATGATATGAGTCCTTTAATATTGAAAGCAATTGCAACTGCAATTTGTAGCAGGAAAATTTGCCCATATTGTGCCACCCTGACCTTAGTGCTTGTTAGCTACATTAGCCTTCATTAGTTCCTGTTCATCAACACTGTTAGAGCTGATAAACTCCACAGACATGTAAAAGACCCTGCAATCGAGTGTGTGTGCAGCCTACCGTTTCACCCCCAGTGCCAGTGTCCTGTAGGAGCTCTTCACCAGGCAGATGGCCTCCTGTCTGTAGCCACTCAGGGGAACTGTGTTAATACTGACAATCTCATCACCCACCTGGAGCTGCACTGACGATGCCGGGCTTCCCTCCTCCACCTGTTCTCGGCCAAGGAGATACACACACACACACACACACACACACACAGGTATTAATATACATGCGTAGACATTCTATAATACTGTATCACAGTAATACTGCACCTTATCGTGACCCTAACCTTAACCTCATCAACAAAAGGCTGAATTGTTGGTGAAAACAGCACATTTCCTACTGGACAGCAAAGTATCCTAACTTTTGGTCTTCAAAATGAGTCAAATCCATGCACAAACAAATACACACACACACACACACACACACACACACACACACACACACACACACATAACACACAAAGGGTTGGTGTTACACTTGGCTTTAGAAAAGAATGTGCTGTAAACTATCACGGTCAGACAGCACTGGGGCATCAGGAAGATAAGCTTATGTGGCTCCAAGGTCTTCCTTGCTGCCGTCACTCTTTTCCTGAATTCCTTTAGACTGTTTTCACTCTCACGCCTTCTGTGTTTAAGAACTTTTAGCTGACTGATGTCCGGAGGGAAACTCTGGTCAGCGCTGATACAGTGCTGTGGTCACTGCAGTCGAAACCATTCCAATATAGTTTTATTTATCCTTAACCACAACAGTGATAACAACCATGTGGCCCTCGTTCCAGATGGGTCTATTTGAAAATTTCAACTCGAGCTCCAGTAGGACTGTAAGTGTAGGACTGTCAGACCTGCTGTATCGCCCAATTCAGTAAGAGGTAAATATCTCAGACATATTCATGCTTGGGAAATGTTGGTAATAAACAAAAAAGTGTTGTTTATTGTTGTTTAACCAGGGATTGACGTAATTCTAGTACTCTAGTATGTACAGGAATTTGGTACACACCAAACCCTTATAGCACTTTTATTTTATTTTATATATAATTTAGGGGGGTTCCGTTCCAAAAGCACCCGCGAATGTATATTTGTGTACCACTTATCTCAACTCCTGTCTATATAAGCCCAGGTCAGCATACAAAAGGCAGGTTTCTTAGGGCAACTCTGGCAGTGCCGCCACTCAGGAACTGATGGGAAAGATAAAGGAGGAATGTACTGTACATTTCAGATGCAGCACCAGCGAGATAAACAATGTATTCAGCTTGCAAACCCATCACAAAGCCCAGCGTACTGACACGCTATCAAGGATGCCCACCTATCAGCTACAATCAGCAGTTTGTTATAGTCTATCCTTTAGGACACAAAAGAAAGGCAATCTGAGTGTGGCGGTTAAAAATTCAACAGGCCGAAACTCTAGACAGTGCGGAGGCCGTGGTCCACAATACATGATCCCCTACGAGGAAAGAGCTGAGGCCACTCAGGCACTTTTGGAAAGCTTTCTTCAAGCTGCTGACCTGAGCCAGCACAACTTAATAGGACAGTCACATAATATCACAGTATATAACTGTATATAACTGTCCCTGAAACAGACACATTAGTGTGGAATCTCTGTTACTCTGTTATATTTTGTTCCATATGACATGCACTCAGGGTACCTCGGCTATTATTGGTCACAAGTTTTCCCAATCAAATGGAGAGAAATACATTAAATAAACAAACAATACTCACTGCTGACCTCTAAAAATATTAGCAAACAGTAAATCAACAAATCATTACTATGTATATATATATATATATATACACACACAGACTTGGAAGGTCACAGGACAAAAGTATTGGCACACCGCGGCGAAGTGAACAGTTGTCGGGGAATAATCTACTCGGGCTATCATTATGAATGAGAGCTTGTAGATCTACCGAACTGTGGAATTGAAGTGTCTGAGTGCTTGCTTCCAGGTTGGCTACAGCCTGCCCTGAATCACAATTTCGATTTTATCATGGTATTTATATTAATTTGTAACTACCAAATTTACTGCCAAATAACATTACTGAACAGATTTTATCAGTAAGTGCAGTTTTGCCAATATGTTTATTTAAAGCTAAATAAACGTCATAACGACGAATCAACGAGAACAACAAAATTAAAATAGTTGTAACGGTCTGGTCAGCGGCCGGAAGAGGCCGCTGCTTTTCTGTTTTTGTTCTTGTTTTGGGGCCTTTTATTTTGATGTTCTGTTCTGTATTCAGTGTTTTTTGGTTTTCACCTGTTTGTGTTTTGCCCACTGATTTCTGTATGTATTTAAGTCCTGTTTGTGTTAGTCCTCACTATCTGTCCATCGCCTCACATACACCTCATTTTCTCACGTGCATTCCTAGTCTGATTCCTGTTATCTGATTCCTGTTTGCTTGCGGCCATTGCGCCAGGTTTTTGTTCCGTGTTCTGTTTTGGTTAAATAAAGTTAATTCAGCATGGATCCCTGGTCTCCGTTCTGGTCCGTGCCCCGAGGTAGCTCACGGCTGAGGGCTAACCCCCTCAGCCATGACAAGGAAGCTTAAGAGAGAATGAATATCAGAGTAAATTAATTCATCTTTTTGGCATAAACACATTAACATGATCATAAATTCTGAGAGGCGATGTGTAAAGGGGAGCTCATACTCTCAATAGGCTGCTATCATGTGGCTCTCGGCGTGTTATATTTTCAGCTACAGCTAACGATTGGCACATCAGCTCATAGATGAGTGCTGTGCATTGTCCCAGTCACTGCTCTGGCTTCCTCTGGGCTGCAGAAACCGAACCCCACACTGACTCGGGACTGCCTTTCTTTGAAGTGCGAACGGAATGCCTTTCTTCCTCTCTACTTCAAACATCAGATGCTGAGTGTTTCTGCATCGCCCAGAATACAGCAGTAGGTCGGAGGCAGCAGATTCCAAGGTTTGAGGGCGCAACTAAAAAAACTTTCACTGGTGGTTTTTGTAGTGACCCAGTTTTACTGTTTATATGCTGCACAATAATATACTTGTGTCTGCCCTGCATGGAAGGAAGCATCAAAAGAAATGATGAACTGTCTAATAAGTGTTACCGCATAACTCTATGGCACATGTACTTGCTGACATAAACAGATGCCAGGAACTTCAGTGATAGGGCCAATCTGGTGATTACAAAAAAACTTTGATTGATCAAGTGTGACAGACTGAAAGAGACAGAGAGAGACATAGATAAGTACAGAACAGTGCAATTATGTTCCCTAAGCAAAGGTGTGTATGTATCTGGTGACACATGACAAATGACAAAATGACACAAATGGATATTAAGTACCATGCTATGCTTTTCAGCTTTTTTTCTGTACCATTCTCATTTATCCTGGTTAAGTAAAGGTTAAAACAAATAAACCTGTTGCCCTCCTGCTCCTTTTTCTCAAGAAACCACCAATGCAAAAACGAAGCTAGCCCTGATAGCTCAGATCTATGTTAGTTGTCAGGTTAGATATATGTCTCAATCTCTGTAATATACCAAGACTTTCCAAAGTAGATATAATCCACACTTAAAATACAGTTAACTTCAGCTTCAGCCATCTACTCCTGGAACATCTCGGCTTCAACAAGGGATGATTCTTTCAATGTCCCTTATTTTAGAATTTACTTAAACTGGCCTTACAAAGTACTCCATTTTCATTACTGTTATAACAAAACTCTCTATGTAAAAATAGTTTTAGAAGAGAAGTAATTTTGGAACAGTTGCATCTTAGCTGATGTGAAAATAGTGTCAGTAAATTTAAATAATTCTTACATTTATATGGAAAGTGACACTGTTAGGATGTATTTAATTACTGTGTGTGTGTATGTGTGTGTGTGTGTGCGTGTGTGTGTGTGTGTGTGTGTGTGTGTGTGTGTGTGATCAAGCTGGAGTTAATGTGATGGCAAATAAAGTCATTTCCACCCTGTCTGATTTCAACTAGCAATGCATTTGTGGGCAGGGCATTAACAGGGGAACAGCAGTGTTGAACAGCAGTGAGGCTTCCTCTGGGTCATGTAATATCACCACACCTTTTCAAACTGGCGCTAATGCAGCAACATTTTAAAGCTTAACATGCTTGGAGGAGAACCCAGAATCTGTTACATCAGTTAACACCCCCCTGTGCTGTCTGGCATAGCACTTTGAGTGATTGGGGAGAGGGAAGGCCATCCTGCTCACCCGGAGAGAGCAAAGCCAATTATGAACCAGTTTTATGTACAGCATACAGTACTGAGTGTCAATTAGCTAATTTAAGACAAGTTTAGGCCAGGTTGTGATAATAATGATGCTTCATGTTGTTAGTGATGACTGAAGCAAGATTTGCTCGTATCATACAATGTATTAAGAAGAGAAGTTAAAATATGATTAGTTTAACCAACAAAGTCATGTGCAATGTGTCTTTATAATAATAATTGACCAACATCTACTACTAAGTCACTGGATTGTTTGCTGGATCATTTATGGACATCTGATGATCAAATTTAACTTTAATCCAAAAGACAACAGATGTTTTTATCTAGAGGCTTTTTTTTCACCTGGGATTAATGTAACCCAATGGCTCATTCCACTGTTAACCCTTAACTGCCTATGTAGGATGTGCTCATCAGCTCATTTAATCGCTAAATGATACAAAATGATTCTTTGGCCTAATCAAGTTGGAGATCAAATCCATTGGGCTTAAGTGCCTCCAATCTTTGCAAATAACCAGAGAACCAGCTTTATTCGGTTTGGCTTCAGTAATTCAAGAGGAAATGATCACTGAAGCCCTACAGCAAGACATCACTGGATCTATAATTAGGAGGTTTGTTTGAAAGTGATCCACAAAGAAACATTGTTAAGGCTCACTCAGGAAGAGTCATTAATTTGACATTTCCTGGTGGAGAGAGATCTTTATAAGCTTTTATTAAGACGTTCACACACACACACACACACACGCACACAAATTAGTGAGTGATTGTTGGATTGCAACCTGCTCCACTTTCACATAGCATTCTAATGCTTATACGCCCCACTGCTTTCGGCTAGACCAAATCAATTATGGCACCCTCTGTGGTCTACTACTGTTAATGATTAATGCTCGGAACCTTTCAACACAACCTGTCAGTAAGATCCAATTTTAAGCATGTTTTTCATCTTTCATCTTACAGGCATGTTTTTATTAATTACATATACACACAAGTTGCCAACATTGTGCAGATGCCTTGCACAACCCCTGCTAGCACATGAAAAACAATAAAAACCACAATGGGGCCAAAGAGATAAAAGATGGAAAACAAACACTGAATTAGAATGGAGTTGGTAAGAATGCTCTATTAGAAGCTCTACTGCCCAGCTATAATGGGATGTTATGAATGCCTACATGGGACTCCATGTTCATTTCATTTGAATGGTTTTCACAGTAATGTAACAAGAGACTTGCCATGTGAGGCAAGTGACAGATTTTGGCGCATTTACAATGTATAAGAAGGCCTCGAAAAACGTGTGATATCTGTGATGTGCAATATATGATACACAATAAGCTTAAAATAAAAAAAACTATACGCTTAAAATAAAAATAATTTTAAAACAAAATGTTCTTAGTATGGATGGTAAACTTCTTGAGAAAAGAAGTCACAGAATCTTTGAACTGCATAGGGGTTCTTCAAATGTAAAAAAGAACCATCCACTAAAATGTCAATTTGTGAGGTGACTAGATATTCCAGATGGTTCAGGTTGTGGACGGTGGAAAAATGTCTTGTGTTTATTAGGTTACATATATTCTTCTCTGACAATTTTCTTACACATCAGGGAGATGGTACACACACTCCTTTTTTTTTTTTGTCACACATCTCCAACTGCGAGCCACTTACTTGGACATCAGAGCAAAAATAGAAAGCCCTTAAGGATTCCCACTAATGCCTTGCAACTTAAATTTAGTGCACGATTAGAAAGACAGGGTGTGTCCAAAATCGTGCACTTACGCGAGTACATTAAAATGTGTACTGAGCACTTCCTCTGTAGTGCACACTGCTGTGGGTAAGTGTTGTCCTAAATGGAACGTTTTGCATTTAGCAGATATGACAGATTTGCTCATGATTCTCCAGCCACCAAAACATCTGCCGGTTATACCGCAATGTACATCAGTAAAATAATTTTATTAACGTTACTTACATTTATACGAACCAGTTGTCCCCGAATGGGCTTGCATTTCACTGTTGGTCACCATTATTCAACTCGAAAACTTATTGAAAGTCCTGCCCCCTCCGCTACGTGGTCAAAATGGCACTCATTTAGTGCGCATGGTGTCCATCGTTGTGCACTGTGTTTTCTGGCCATTTTCAGTGCACTATGCAGGTACTTTCAGTGCTTAGTTATCATTGTGAGGGCACTACGCCCTAAAATCACACACTAAAAGTGTGCAAGTGCACGATTTCGTACACACTCACAGTTTCTCAAAAATATCAACTTTTCTGAAGGTCCTCATTAAATTAACATGAATGAAATTAGACTAATAAGAAAGAGCTAGTTCTAACTAAGGCTGACTGATGATCTGTTAGCCCACAACTGCTTCTTCTCCTGTCTTTCTATGCAAAAACTTGTTCTCAGACACACCACAAAGACTACAACTTATGGCCAACAAACACATGATTAATGTGCCTGTGTGAAAGAGAACAACTTTCTATAGAGAGTAGGACCAGACAGAATCACTATAGAACTGCAACATACTCATAACGTTCTCTGATTCTGATTCTGAAAGTACATATGAATTAAGTGTCTGTGTTTAAGCTAAAACCAGTGTTGGTTTGGTAACAAAAACAAATACTAAAAATAAGGCTTTTAGGATAATGTGTCTAAAGGTGAGTGTTTGTTCATTTAACACAGAGATAAAATGCAAGGTTGCTTATAATTCTGGCAAGTGATAATTATGGCATATTAGTTAAGGTGCCTCTGCCTTTCTAGGTTTGTATGTTATCAGAGCATCTTTAGAACTGTTTTTGTTCTTAACAATATTTATTATTTTCTTGTTGAGAATACATTATGCAGAAATGATTCCTGAACATTCAGAAATTCAAATGGTAAAACTGGCCCATTACCATGGGGTAGGTGGTGTCCTAGTGGTTAGGGAGATGCCCCTGTGATCAGAAGGTAGTGGGTTGGATTCCCAAGACTGCTAGTGGTACCACTGAGCAAGATACTATGCCCACACACTGCTCCCTGGGTGCCCCACCTTGGTAGCCCTCTGCAGCCCACTGCTTCACTTGGTGAATTTCACATTGTTCACACTGTGTACTGTGCTGTGCTGGGTTCACGCCACTTTATAACTTACATTTTTCTTGTCCATCAGTAATGTGTGTATTAAGTAGTAAATAGGCTGTTTTTGCTGTCCCTTTAAGACTCATATAAGTAAATGTGTCCTGTTTAATGGGGACCTATTATGCAAATATCAATTTAGTTATAATCGGTCTATGGGCTATACAAAACATGTTCATGAAGTTATTTTCACACTCTCACATAAAGAGATCTGACCAGCTTTATTCTTCACAGTTTTGGTCCCTTTCAAAACGCCCCGTTTGGACGGACGGCCTGGTGTGATGTTCCACTAGGCCAATTTGCATAAACTTTGCATAGAACCACGCCTCATCTGTCAAGACCCCACCCATGTGGCCTGTTGCTTGTCATCCCTGTCAGTGGACATCTTGGGTCTTTGCAGCTCCAAAATTTAAAATCTCAAAAAAAGCTAAGACTCTGAAGTTTCAGGAAAAAGCTTATGTTCAAACAGCAACACAGGATTAAAATGCTGGAGTGTATATATGCTTGTGTTTTATGTGCTGAATTCACTGCAATGGCAAAAACTCGCTCAGCCCAGCTGGCCAATACTCGCACAAAACACAATAAAACAACTTCCGTTATTAGTTAAGGCAAAGAAATTTCCGTGCAAAATACACCAACCATGGCGTAAAATGCAGGTTTTGTTCCTGTGAACGTATAAGGTACGGTGTGCTTCGCTGCACCACAACACCAGATTAGCTGAAGATCCGCCATTTTGTCTGCTAGTTTTAAGAGCACGGATAAGCTGAGCGCTGTGTCTGCATGCAGAAGCAAGTCATGTGTTGTTGACTGCAAAGAACAGCACACATCCTCCACTTTCTCCCAGACGAAGAAAACCGAAGCAACAATTGGTTTCGTTCCACCCTAAAAAGTCCCACCTTGAGTATCCACCTTAAGTATTTTAGTTTCATTCTTCTAAAATCCCTAAGCCACTCAAACGCCCTGCACCCTCTGGCAATGCAGCTCAACATTTTGGCCACATCTCAGGCGAGAATTACAGGCCGATGGCCGTGGTTCGGTGAGCCAAGATTTTAATTTAGTTTCAGTTTGGTACATTGCATTTGGTGTGCAGTAGCAGACTGGCGGTCTGCCCCTGTGTACATTTTCTTTGAGCGTAGTGTATTAAGCTGAATTTAAACCTCTCTCACTCTTTCTTACTCTCTCTGTGTCTCTCCTGCTGTCTCTCTCTCTCTCTCTTTCTCTCTCTCCTTCTCTTTTTGCTGCCACATCTTGGCGTTGCATCTCAGCCCAACGGCCGGCCCGTATACATTTCCGTTAGGGGTAATGTATTAAGCTGAATTTAAAATGTTAAAGTGTTTCAAATTCAGTCATTTTCTTAGATCCGTACTAATAATTTTGCCAAAAACCCCAGCAAATTTGTAGAAACAGCATATACAATATTTTATTTAATGGCAATATATAAGTGCCAATTATTAATACAATTATTAATACAATTATTAATACAATTATTAATACAAAACTCGCCGGCGGATGAACAGTAAATTTCTGAACTGTAAAAATGATTGGTGATTACTCTATTTTTTTTATTAATAAAAATACTATTAATATTTATAAAAATTTAATTATTACTGTATATACCCTACTTATACAAAAGAAAACGCCCATGTATGAATTACAGTGCAGACTGGATAGTGGTAATATCAGTATTTACGTTCTAGCACTCCAGGAGTTCAGTGTAAACTGTACAGTACAGATACGGTTTATCTTTACATTTTCATTCAAGATAATGTATTTCACTGAGTTTAAAAGGAAATTAAAGTGTTTTGTGAGCATATTTGGGGCCATATTTAGGGTTTGCACTATAAAAATAGGCATTTTTAGGCTTTTTTTTTACCAAAACACCACAAAACGTTTTTTTCTTTATGCGCAGGTGCTCTTGGAACGTAACCCACACGTAAAGCGGGAGCTTACTGTAATGACTTTTGTGTTTCTGTCACAGTTAAGTATGAACTAGCTTGTTTCTTTCGTTTCCTATGTGTCAAACGAGCAATGTAAGGGGTGGGTGGAGCATGTGATGGGTGGGGCGTGGCCAGCAACAGCTTATTTGCATGAAAGGGACAGAGTCCTGAAACGTCGTGTTTTGAAAGGGACCATAACTGTGAAGAATAAAGCTGGTGGAATCTCTTTATTTGCGAGTTATTTTGTGCAAAGAACTTCATGAACATGTTTTGTAGCACATAGACCTATTATAACTTATTTTTTAAGCAAATTTTGTATAATAGGTCCCCTTTAAACTGGCTACACTGAAAGGTTCCCTTATCAAAAATCATATGCAGTTCTTCTAAGAGCTAAACTCCTGTAGGCTGACTGGGTGGACATAAGTATACATGTTGGTCTTCATGATATTATGAAAATAATCATATCCAAAATGTTTTTGCAGCGTATATTCTTTAAATGGACAGTTTCTTTGACTTTGTTTATATACTACATCAAATTCTTTTTTATGTCAAACTGTTTTTGTTTTCCATGGAGAAATGTCTACTCATGATTTAATTGCTGCTTGGACTGGTGTTGAAAAATTAGGCTCTTTTCAGTCCTGCAAGTGCCATTTGCTTTGCCCTCTTTCATTTCTTTGCTTTAATTTCTCTCATTATCTGATGTTAATTAATCTTCATTAATTGGCCAAAACAAGAGCTAACAAGAGTCAACGATGTGGGACACACTCCACAAAGTACTAGCAATGTTTGGCCACCGATGTCCACTAATGAACCAACAATCAGCTTGATTTGTACTTTTCTCATGTACTATCGTAACTGCATTCTTGCACTCTCTTGCACTTGTTCTGTTCTATGTTCTGTACGGTTTACTTTTAGTTTTATATGCCTGAGAATGTTTAAATGTAGACGCTTTTTGACTTTCACTCAGATACACACTTGCAGTATAGTTATTTTTATCTCAGTATAGTTATTTATCTCGAACGACATAGAGTCTCAAACACAGAAACTGGAATCACAAACACAGAATCTGGAATCAAGTAGTTAAACTTTAGGAGGTCATAGAATTGATGGAACTCACTCATAGAACTCTGCAGCGGGCGTTCTCTTGTACTTGGCGTAGGAAGTTATGTTCCCCAGAAAAGAGGAGCCATTGATCAGCTTGGGGTCTTTGCAGAAGGGGCTGTTCCATGTGTTGTTACAGTGCTGCCAGGGCAGCTCACTCGTGAAGGACGAAAATAGGTAGTACAGAGACCACGCTATAATGACGTTGTAGTAGAAGCCCACATACAAAGCTATGATGATCACGGTGTAGCCAACACCTGAAAGACAGAACATATGATGACATGCAACCATTAAAAATAATGTTTAGATTAGTCTATGTATATGAAGTTGAGAGACTAAAGAGAGATTTTATAAACGGACCTTTGAATACAGGGCAGATTTTCCACACAGTGGCTGCCCCTTCTCTGTTGTACTGGCCCAAGGCCAGCTCCATGTAAAAGAGTGGCATCCCCGCAATGAACAGGAACATGATGTATGGGATCAAGAACGCTCCTGGAGAAACAAACAGCATAGGTTTTAACACCGCCTAAACAGAAAGAAAATAATGAAAGTGATGACTGTCCTTGTACCAAATTTGTGAACTCTAAAAAGTGAATTCCATAATTTTAAGACATATAGCAAATATGTGAACTTGGGGATCAGTGATTGGACACTATTGGAGGATTAAATTATGCATAAAAAGAAACCAGGACCAAGAGCATAGCAGATTAAACCCAGTCTTAATCCTTATCCTTCCTACTCCGTACACTCACTGGGGGTTCAGTTTTAGCTTAACCCTTAGTCTACACTGTGATCACATTTTTAAGTTTTAAGAACATTTTATAATGTTCATATACGACATATGCTCTCGGGAACCTTCTTCTACTGCCCTTGTACTTACTCTTTGTTTTTTTAAAACCTGGTCACTTCTGGAATGTTGACCTTTCACAATTATTCATTTACAGCAATCAGTGCCTCGATGTTGTAAATTAAATAAACATCTTGCTTGGAAAAAAGCATGCTTCCACTGTTGCATAAGTACAAAACTGTGCATATACAGATCTAGCACATATAACCGTGATGTTGCCTGTTTTAAATGGACCACAAAGTGTTTATTTGAAGGGTTTTATTTTGCAGTGGACAGAAAAATGCCATAACACCCCTGCCCTCTGGTCATAATTTCATGGAAAGTCCTGAAATGTTCCATCAGCTCTTCAATAATTCACCAAACAATGGCAGTACCGGTCAGCAGCAGCCTACAAACGGCTCAGGAAGATCTGACGCAAACACAGCAGCAGCTGTGTCACTGCTTCCCACAAACAAATCTAATCTTGGATAATTAGGGAGTTTCATTCATTCATAAACATACTTTTAAACTCTGACAAACAGAATGTTAGGTGACCTCAGATATAGTGGACGGCATGTTAGCTGGGACAGAGATAATATGGCACAGAGTGGGTCAATAAGTTAATAAGGTAATGTCACCACAGGACCTGCATGGTAGAGACCTTGAATAGTAAGGCCATTGTTTCATTCTAGGGCATACTTTAATTGTATAAACTTGTACAGTGTGTCTTCATTTGCAGTCAGATGAAACAGGACCCGTGAAATTTGGAGTGGTGAAACTAATTTATTTTTGTTTCCGGAAAAGACATTTTTACAGTATACATGGCTTTTCATCAATTAAAATGTTTAAATTAAAAAGCACTTCACTTGAACTGAAACAGGTAAATGTTTTATTTCCACCTAAACTGCAACTTATGTGCCTATATCAGGGATGCCCCACTGGGGCAGCACAGTTTGGTGGTTCCTTATATTAAATAACTGTGCTGGACCAGAGTGATGCCCCCCTGACCTGTACAACACAAACGATGCCTAGAATAGCCTGTTAGAACCCACAATTATGGGCTCCAAGCAGTTTTAGCAGTTATGTTTAAAGCATTAAGTTTTATCTCCGCCAATCTTATTGCACATATATGGAAACCTCAACACTACTATTAATGGGCTTATATTAGGGTTGCGTCATTGTGGGGTGCTGGGGGTGCGATGTCCAGTGCAGTATGGATGTTCTCTTTACTCACACACCCGCTAAAGCAGGTATTTCACCAGGTATTTCTGCCTTACCCATACACAAGACAAACCCAGTCCAGACTCTTTTCTTTTGTGGTTCCCCGCTGGTGGCATGAGCAGCAGAATCCCTCTCAATCTTCAAAGACCTCATCTGTTCAGAGAGCATCTCCTCTCCTAATCCACTTCTTGCACTACTCTTACATAACTATTTAGGATTTAGTACTCTCCTCTTGTTCTCACACTGTCCTGAAACTTGAAAGTTTCCTCATACTGTAAGTCGCATTGGACAAAGCATCTGCCAAATGAATGTAATGTAATGTAAACCGTGCTGGACCAGAGTACCAGAACTGTGCTGGACCAGCCCCCATGGCCTGTATGTCCTTCGTATGCCTAGTATAGGCTGGCTGAGCTCACACTTTTGAGCAGGATGTAAGCAGTTTAAAGATTAAAGTATTGAATTATGAACAGTGCTGGACCATGCCATGTCCTGTATAAGCCCTACACTTGCGGACTCTAAGTGGTCTCAGCAGAACGTTTATGTGAGCAGTCAAGATTAAAGCATTAAGATACGAAGTTTTACCTCCTCCGTTCTTATAGCACAGATAGGGGAACCTCCACACGTTGGCCAGATCCACGGCGAAGCCCACCACGGACAGCAGAAAGTCCAGTTTCTTGCCCCATGTCTCTCGGATCTCGTGCTCTGTGGCCGTGGTGGTGAGGGGGTGCACGCGCGAGCCGGCCACGCTGGAGCTGGTGTACTGCACCCCGTTGTGCTCCTTGACCAGGATGAGCTCCACGTCCTTCTTTTCCGAACTGTAGGGCTTCAGCGGGGCCACCGAAGAGAGCTTGTGCTCGGGCATCACGTGCACGTTCATCGCGAACCACCGGTCGCGCACCACTCCTGGAGCACTCCGCGCTCGCGCACCCGGCGATGTGGCGAAGGGAACACGAATGAGGCTGCTAGTGATGATGTTGAGGGTGATGATGATGATGATGATGGTGTTGATGAAGAATAGGAGGAGTGTGGAGAGAGCGCGTCTGAGACCCTTGGCGTCTTGGAGAGGTGGAGGCGACTCCTCTGCTTCATCAGCTGCACCATCAAAAAAGAATGAGAAAAAGTTTAAGAGATGCAAGAACAAGTTCACATTTCAGTTTTGAAAGTAGCAAGTAGCAAGATGCAACAGAGTTAAGAGATAAAACTTCTCAACATCTACAGACTAACGGGAGGTTCTCGTGCTTTGACTGTTTGCCGCGCGCTCACAGTCAACAGGTTTATTCTGACTGCCCCTTTCTGACTGTCCCTCCGACCTGCCCCTTCTTGCTCTTAGAGAGTTGGAGTTGTGTGCGTACTTGCGCGGAGAGGTCTCTGCCATAGCCGCTCCGCTGCGCTCCGGAGGAGAATGAGCGATCCCCGGCCTCATCCCGGTTTAAGAGTCCCTCCCCCGGAGACACGGGCTCCGACAGGGAGGATGAACACATCCTCCTCTCACACGTGATGATGTGTATATCAGAGCACGAATAGTTTTCTTCATCATGGCAATCATGACGATGATGATCATCATCATTATCAGCTTCTTCTTCTTCTTCTTCTTCTTCTTCTACTACTACTACTTCTTCTGCTTTATCATTATTAGTGTCATCTTCATCACTCATCATAATCACCTTCTTCTTCATCATTCATCATGATCATCACCCCCTTCTTCTTCTTCTTCTTCTTCTTCTTCTTCTTCCTTATCATCATCAGTGCCATCTTCATCGTTCATGATGATCATCACCTTGTCATTGTCTGTTTTCCTCTTCTTCTTCTTCTTCTTCTTCTTCTTCTTCTTCTTCTGTTCTTCTTCCTCCTTATCTTCATTGATGATTATCTTCTTCTTCATAATTCATCATCATCATCGTACACCTTTGTTTGCTTTATTACTTTTATCTTTTATTTTCTTTTTAGTAGTATAATTAATCGTCACCATCATTATATTCATAATTGTCTTTCTTTTATTTACTGTCTTTTCTTCTACACTTCTACTTCTTTTTCTTCTTCTTCTCCTTCTTCTCCTTCTTCTTCTTTTGCTTTTTCTTCTCAGAGAAATGAAACTCAGGTACTGAGATTCTAGGAACCATATAAAATTTGAAAATTAAGTAAGTCGGTGTATCCAAACTCGAATCCAGTAGACCTGTATCGAACAGTTTCATGATTTCCTTGCACCTGAGTCACATCATTAGTAAACAATCCCAGTTCTTGTGGATTGCAGTACTGGAGTGGGGGAAAAGCTCTAGATGGAATACCACCATGACTTTGCCTTTGCTCTAGTGCCCATAATCCTCAACAAAAGTTTAGTAAAGATAAATAAGTAAGTAAAGAAGACCTTCTCAAAAATGCCTTATTCCTCTCTTTAATTGTCTGTTTCTCTTCTCTTCGTCTGCATAGATTCAATTACCTGTTTTCTAAGAAGCAGTAAAAGCATTGTGTTCCATGTGTAATCAAATCCCACACAGCTTTAGCCAAAGGCTACGATTTCTATTAGATATGGGTGATCAGTTCATCCCATTAAAGTCAATGAATGTCCCTTTAAAGCTTTCCAGTGCTTCTTTTATGAAACCTTTACAGGCCTGTTTTGGGGAGCTTTTGTTGATACTCCGGCAAAGATTAGATAATAAAAGTAAGGAACCTGGTTACACAAGCTGATTTATGCACTCATTAGAGGCACTTTCTCTCTCTGGCAGCTGGAATCTAAACATGCTATTTCAGGACATTATCATACGGGTGGGAGAAGGTGACCCCAACTAGGGTCTCGGACAAACAAACAAGCAAAATGTCCTTGCACTTTGGTGTAAAGTACCCTACACTTGGACATCCACCATCATCAATCTGTGGAGTTACATCTATTTTCTCGATTGCTGCGCTGATGCAGTGATAAAAACTCAAGTTAAGTAAAGTCAGAACATTTTAATAGACACTGTCTTTTCTAAGAAAAAGCTCATAAAACTCAAACAAAATCTGAAGTGATAGTATTTTGAGTAGTATCTACTGGAGTAACTAGACTAGAATGGTGGAGATGTTGCAAAACAATGCTATTTGTTGTGGTCTCATCAGTTTGATAGGATTCACATTTTGTATTATTTTCGAGGTTAAATTCAAATTCATTATGCAAATATGTCATACTTTTGGGAGTCTTTAGTTTGTCCTCCTCCTCATGTGACTTACTCCTAATTTGACTTCCAGCTTGCCTCCTCATTTCTTCCATAGTAATCTCCTTTTTTTCATTGTCATGAATATTTGAAGATAGTTGACCGTTATAGAGCTGCAATATAATATTTGGCTTATTAATAATAATGCCACATTTCTGACTTCCTCGCCTTTTTGGCTAGCAAATAAATAAAATGTACCCATATAATCCCTCCCATTGCATTTCCTTCCTCCTTCAAGATATGGGAGCAGAAGGGTGTTTTCCCAGTGTTTAAACAGGAAAATCTCACTAAAACTAAACATTTTCTTTTGCCTAGAGTATCCCTTTAACCCTCAGCCTATTATCAAACCAGTATACTGTAAAAACAATGATGTGGTAACAGACAATTTCACTGGCTTTGACTTGGATCCAAAAGTCTTTAGATAAACAAAAGCAATACATCAACCCAAATTTAAGAAAAACCTTAGATACACTACCACATTTCACTTTTCACAGTGTACGTATTTACGATCAATCCATATTGGAGATAGAACTCCATGACTACTTCGCAGAAGCCTTAAGGTTTCTTTAAAGTTAGGAAATAGGAATGTGAAGATGCCATCTTTGCGTCTGCTTCTATTTCCAAATAGCAAAAATGTGCTTGCTGTATTATACAAAAAATAAACAAAATGTAATGAAAATAACTGTTAAACAAATGTGTAAACATTAAAAAAATCTGGAAAGACTTTGCAGATGTAGTAATGGTTAAACAAGCTAAGCAATTAAAATACAACGATTAACATAAAGACAGAAAAAGAACAGAGAAGACTTATACAAGATTAAAGTAAAACATGACTGATTCCCAAATTGCATATTACCACACTAGTGTGTAAAATTTGTATACAAACATTAGAAATACTTTCAGTAATGTTGTAAGTAAAGTATGGAAATGTGTGGTTTGGGACACAGCTGAAGTCTTCAGATGATTTTCAAAAATAGAAATGTGAAATGTTAAAAGTAGAATTCACTTTGTGTATATATTATGCAGTATTGTACATACTGTAAATAACACAGACCTGATTCTTTTTTCTGCATCAGACTACAAAGTTAGATTCTGATTGCTTGGTATATTTGGTTCTAGCATTGCACATACAGGGTCCAACAACTACTGATGTTTTCTCTCTGCCCATGGAAGACATTCCAGCCATTCCTGGTGAATATGTCTTAAAGTTAAACAATGTTTGTAGTGAAAGATACACCATGATCATACACCTCTTTTAAACACACTTCCAGATATCACTTTCAAGATGGTTTCGCATTCTGTTTGCTCTGGAAAAGCTGTCTCCCTTGCCAAAAATTCTTTGTGTCAATCAGGCTTTAAGTTCCTTTGTGGCTGGTTTGTGTATTTTGGTGTTCTTCCTAAGTCTACAAAGGGAGGGAGAAAAGAGACAGAGATAAAGAAATGAAGGCAAAATGAAAGAGGCTTGAGTGAAGGTCCTCTCAGGGGATAGCCCGGAGGATTCAGATGTCAGGTGATGAACAGCTTTGGGATAGCGAGTCGAAGGTCATTAATTAGTCTAAACAAATGCCAGACCTGGATTTTTAAAAAAAATGCAATTACCTGATAAATGAATATAGGCATGTTATGCCTTTGAAAAGTGCTCTTTAAAAGTCCATGCCCTGGAGAGTTTTTCCTGTCCTTCTAGAATTTTATTCTAGTGTTCTAGAGTCCCGTTGTTAGTAGCAACAAAACCCCTAAGGTTAATTGTTGGTTCATAATGCAGAACTCTCGGTTCTCTATTATTCTTATCATGTTTGTGATCAAAGGGCTAATTATGATTTTCCTTTGGCATAAGGAACCGTGTCATCCTGCAAAAGTAATGTTTTTCCACTACAAATAAAGAGACCCGTACCCAAGCCTTACCCGTTCTGTCATAGCCTTGGTCGACGGCAGGGCCAAAAGTGGGCCACAGGCAAACTGACTGCATCACTGCTTTCTGATTGGTCAAAACATCATCACAACATGGAAAGATGTCTCTGTATTTTTTTACTGTCCACCCAAACAAACAACACTGGATATGCAAACTTTCAACCGGAAAGTCGGCAATGTACAAAGAACTACTGTTTGGGCCGAAGATATATTTCAGTGGGAGTTTTCTATGATTCTAACCAATTCATCTTTAATGCTATGAGAAATATGAAGGTGTGCCAGGCTATCGTTAACCAACTTATCTGGGTTAGGTATTCATCGCATGGCTAAAGAATGCCTCAAAATAAATTAAAAACTCAAACAAGACTATAAATAATAAAAGACCACAATGACAAAAGCAGTTCTGATGGAACAACATGGATCGACAACTGTGGTCTTTTATTATAATAACATAGTTATTGAGGCAACAACCATAAACTGTTATAGGCCTGCAATGCAATGGAAAATGAATGCGCATTGCAAGTTCTGTGTCATCGCACTATGGTTTAGGTGGTTTAGGTACAGCATGATTGCTTTACACCAATGGATAACTTCACATTGCTTCCTATGGACTTTCAGTTCACTGTTCAGATGTTGTTTCCCATGTCTATGCGATACAGTAATACAGTGAACTAATAATGATTAATAATCACTTATTAATAGTTATTAATCTGAATAGTGAACAAATTAATGATTAATAATGACATACTGCTAATTTCTGTAACAGCAGAGAGGGATAAAGTGAACAATATGACTATGTTCCTTAGACATGCAGCTTTGCAGGGTACTTTAAAACTACCATAACTTTAAAGTTTTACTAATAAGAAAGACAAACTCATAATGTAGCATCATCATGTAGTTTGCACCTCTGCTATGCTTCCAGATTTGTTCCTTTATGAGCAGTTCCTTTGGATTGCAAGAGTACTGCACCACAAAAAGGCCAGTTTGAATGCATCCCATTGTTTTTGTCAAATTCCATTTTGAAAGATAAGGGCAAGCAACAGAATACATGAGAACAGTTTGGCTCTTAATATACTATACGATTATGAAGTAGAGTTGTGAAAGAACAAATTAAATTCTTCTCACTATGAACTGTCACAGTTCAGTAGCATTTCTGGTGGCAAAGGACTTTACTGAAGATTTCACAAGAACATAATGAACAAGCTTGGAGACTTATAGCAGCCTTTCCAGTATTAGAGTGAAAAATCCAGGCACCCCTAGAGAGGTTAAATCGAGTTTTATGGGTGCCTCTTTCAGACAGTGTCCAGATCATATTTCGCCACACTGTAGCTGGGTCAAACAGAGCATCAGTCAAAACACATCTGTGTGGCCCACTGGAACTGACTGTATTAGTTCCAGATCTATAAAACATATGTGGTTTATATACAGCATCACAGCAAGGGCTCAAATAAGTGAGCAGCAGAAGGGAACACAAACAGCACATTTATGCAGTAAAAGTTTCTTCCAAATGTTTAGATACTGCAAATATGTCCAACAACCATTCCATGCCAGTGTCTGTTAAATTTCTACACAAGCACCTCATTCTGCTTTATGAGGTACTGATTAATGATCACCTGAATCACATCTTATTTAACAAGGAAAAGTATAAAAACACTGCTATAATCAACACTCTCCTCTTGCAATGTGACCAGTTGCATGGTAAAACACTACTAGAAGTATGTTAAATGCCATTATTGCCATTTTGTTAAAGAGTGATTTGTTTTCTTTGAATTATTCAAGTTCAATTATTCAAGTTCTATTAAATAAACACTGCATCGTTTCTCTTATTTTTATGTTTTATAATTTTCTTTCAAATTTTGATTTAAAGTACAATATTTTTATTTGGAAATTAGGAAAAATATTGTCAGCAGTTCTTAAAAACAAAGTCAAAAAAACAAAAAGCTGTTAAGTTCAATACTTGCACCTATAAGAGATAAAACATGAGAAACTGAGCATTTTTGTAGTGGGCCGTTATTTTTTTCCAGAGCTATACACACATCTTGTATACTGAACATATACTTTCTTTCATAGTGAGGACATACTGAAACCTTCTTCTGGCTTATATACAGTGTGCAGGATGTCAAGTTTATTCAAGAACCAATTCACTTACTAGATAAATAAATGATATTAACTGCTGAATTTTGAGTTCACAGAATATTACTAGAATGTTCTGTTATTAGAATTTTGTTCTTGCTTTCTGAAACTTTCCTCCTATCGATTATACCAACTGAGTGACAATACCCGTTCCTCCTTGGTGTGGTAATATGACACATTGTCACGACAGGGTGGGTTGAGTCCCCTGTCGTGATTTACCTTAGAAATAACGGGGGCAGGCAGGCAGGCTTCTATGTTGGTGCTCGATTTATTTACACGTGAAAAACAGGGATAAAGAAAACCAGGCACGGTGGCTGTCAGGGCAAACAGGAAAAGGGCTCATGAGGATGGACTAACAAAGACAGACTAAATACTGGGCTAAGTCAGAGGGGAAACACAAGGCAGCTGAAAACAAAGGAGACACGTGATCCATACAGAAACGTCAAAAAAAAAGCCCTCAAGAATACAGAACATAAAACAAAGGCAAAAAACAGAAAACAGTGGCCTCTAGCAGCCACCGACTGTGACACACGTTTGTCCATTTACACAGGAAATCTCACTAAGTACCACGCTATACTGAAACATCCTACTATTTGAGCACCATGGATCCAAGTTAATCTGTATGTTAGAATACACACAAAACAATCCTGATGAAATTAAGTAAAAAGTATGGAAAAAAGAAAAGATATCTATTTGAGCATGTTCATGAAGTACATCTGATGTACTGATGTACCACATCTGATCAAAACACTGAGTAAATCACTAGGATCACACGTCTGTGATCACACGTATGCGCTTTGTTTCCCGGTGGACCAAAAATAAACGCGACACTCGTGTCTCCCGGAAATCCGATAAAATTCAACCAATCAGATGACGACTTCGAGATTCCTGA
>JBBPDB010000039.1:1375560-1415031 GCA_037974465.1 Brachypetersius altus | reverse complement strand
TTTTAAAAGCTGTGAGATAAAAACAAAACTTACTTTTGAATAGAAAATGCATAACATCTTCAAACCTGAAAGAATATCTGTCTTAAGACAAAAACGTAGCTTTAAATAACTTGAAGGACAAAGCCTATCTAAAGTCCCGCCTCTGGCTCCAAACTCCTGCAGCCGTCGGAGACCCCCTCCCTCCGCTGTCGCCGACGTAGCCCAATACTGCCCCTGATTGTGTGGTACTGCAATGCAGAGGGGCCTTTAATTTTCAAATTAATCGCGCAATCAATTTATTTTAAAGCGTTATATAAAATAAGTTAACGCAAATAGTTAACGCGATATTTTTAACAGCCCTAGTTACGTGTGTGTGTGTGTGTGTGTGTGTGTGTGTAATATATTCATACTTGCAGTATCACTTTCTTCAATGTTAAAATGGAACCAGACTGATCATTAGATGACTTATCAGCACCATATCTCTCCCCAGGTGTCCTCGCTGGTCACGACAACAGGGTCAGCTGTTTAGGAGTAAATGATGATGGCATGGCGGTGGGCACCGGCTCATGGGATAGTTTCCTCCGAATCTGGAACTGACCCCACAGTGATGGACTTTACGGAGGACTGACCATCTGCAACCCCACTACATATACAGCTGTGAGACCACCCAGTTTTTACCTTTCCACAACACTCCTTTTGTATTCACTTATTATAACATAACTGTGAAGAGGCTAGGTCGACTCATTAGAGGTCGGACAGCAATTAATCGGAAGCATCATTGTGTTATATATGTACATATAAATGTATATGAATATAAATATGGTATATATGTACAGTAGTGTGTGTATATGCTATATATATATGCTTATACAGTGGAAATGTATATATTTTTGTAGGTTTACTTCCAGTCCTTTACTTGTTTTGGGATGCTTCATATACAGTATCTTTGCAAGCCATGACGGTTTGAACCGGGGTTATTCTTATAAATTCATGAAACGTATACAGTCATATGCAAAAGTGTTCGTTTCTCCGGTCAAATGACATGCTTTGAACACATTTATAGTACAGAGTACACACTTCTGCACACTTTGATCCATAATTACTGTTTATTTGCTGAAATAAATGTATTGAGTAAAACAGAAGTGTCATGTGGCACATGTTCTATATCTTGTTTATTTCTGATATGTTTAACTCTGCCGATAAACAGAATGTGAAGATCAACAAACCTGTTTTGCATATGACTGTGCGCATGCGTAATGGATGTTTTTAAAATGGTGATTAAAGAATGTGGTTTTTCATTTGGTTATTAAAGCACTGTCTAATAGATACCTGCAGTCACGTATAATGACCATGGAATTGTTTGTGAAATCATTTTAAGAATTCATATCCTCCGTAATGATAAGGATATAACTTGACTGTCACTGATTAATTAGAATGGATAGTGGGGGCAAGCAAGCAGAAACGTCAAAGAAAATCTGTGCTCCCGTCTTGATTTGGCAGTGTATATATCAGTTTCAACCAAAAGCACTTTAGGTTTTCTAGGTGAAATATTTTCATATTTAAAGCACAGGCTTTTGAATATTGGGTAAATAGAGGGCCTTATGCCTCGTAGGCTGCAAATTACAGCTTATTAGTCAAAATGTGTTATTGCCAGACTAAGTTTTGGTTAAAAACCCTGCATGTTCTAGCACAGTGCTTTAAATTCTGATGGGCTGAGTGAATAAATTAGCTATATTTACACACCTTGGTTTAATCTCAAAGAACTCCATAGAGATTGTATTTTCCTACTTCTGTTTGATGCTATGATGATGCAAGAGTGGTCTGAAAGGGATCACTAAAAGAAAAGCTGCCCAGCCCTAAAGGACAAACAGAACACAATCATCAAATGTTTCACTTGTGTACTGTGGCTCATATCAAACCAGCCTTTTATGGACATGTTAATATCTCTACATAATGGAGAACGTTTCTGTTCGGTTTTAGCATGTAGCACACTCTTTATTCCCCTTGTGGCTTTTTTGTCATCTGTCTGACACAACTTGAGAAAGAGGCGAAGAAAGAGACTGGGACCAGTGTTTTTAGGGAAAACGTATTTGAACATTTCTAAACACTGGACAAATGTGTTGGGGAATTTGGCTCCACCCACATATGTCCATTAGAATGTGTTATCATTTGCATAAAGACTGTTGGTAATTATGGCTTCAGATTCAAAATGTTAAGTGACCAAAAGGACCAGGTTCCCAGGACTCCTCCGGGATCAATAGTCGGATTCTTGCTATACATCATGGTAATTGAAGAACACTATCAATAAATTGCTCAGTAGGCTTTCTTTTATATCTTATAGTATGCAAGACTTTCCCTTTTGTAAAAGGTGGAATAGCAACAATTGAGGGAACCACTGAACTGACCGTTTGAAGGGAATGATTCAGCCAAAAATGCTAATGTCATTAACAATGAATGGAAAAGAACAGCCTCAGGTTGGCATCCTGTGATGCCTAATTTCACGCTACTGACTTTACAGGGTTGTTTTTTTAACTTATTTTAGTAATGTCCATGCCATTACTTCAAGCATTCCAATCAGTGTCTGCTACCATAACACTTTCTCTGATTTGTTCGATAAGCCTTGTTTATTCGTTCTTCCATACATTTACAGTGTATTTATAACCATTTTTCGACATTATGGACTGTACTGACTACACCGAGGCCTTTCAACATTAGTTCCTTTTCCAGACAGTGGCCATATTGGACACACGGTGGTTTAACTTCTATAACCCTGGTCCTTAAGACGTGAGAACAGTGTTTTTACTGAAGTGATTCAATGAAGAGCGAGCAGCATTAATGGCTTCAGTATTGTTTGTCAGTGGTCAGTGTTTCTGGTGGAAGCAACTACAAGAGCATCTGCCACTCCTCTTCTGAAACAGTGGTGTTAAAATGCCAGTTTTAAAGTGATTGAGTTTGGAACAAAAATCAGGACTCGGTCTCTTCATTTGTGAATGAAGTGCGACAGGCCAGCGTCCAAAGAGGAAAATGGAATTGCCTAATCTTTATTTTTTTGTCTTAAATGAATGTTGTTTTGAGCCAGTAAAACCAGGGTGTTCACGCCCTGATGTCTTTTATAGTGCCATAATGTGGAATACTCACTTGTTTAGAAATGATTTTTATTTTCTCACCAGTTTTTTTTTGTATTTGCACAGTTGCTTGGTGATACTGGTATGTTATTGTATTCAATAAAAAAAAGCTTTAACCAAACCCAACCTGTTGTCAATTTGTCATCAGTAATGAACATGCTGCAACAAACCAGCAGTGTTTATTAAAATCCCAAAGACAATGAGACTCTTCTTTAAAAAAAAGAACTAATTCAAACAGAAACTTGAGTTTAGGGTTTCTAACACCCGCAGAAAACAATAGAACATGAAGGCTGTGAGTGCACTGCTTGATGGTCTAGACATTGTTTCAGTAGGTTTTATTTATTTTTTTTGCCTATTTCACCACCAGAGGGATTTCTGATTGAGATCATTACGTTAAAACCCTGAGGGCATGTTGTCTGCTGTTTGAGACTGTAAATAAAAGTTTCATTTGTGCTATCCTGACCCCTAGTTCCCTTTTCTATCACTATAAATAAAGCAGAATATGCATGTTTCTCTACAGTGCACCATTTGCCACCATTGAATATGCAGTAATCCTTTTTTTTAAACAATATATACAATAGATTTTCATTAAAATATCCCTAAAGAAATCACCAAAAAAGAAAAGAACCACAAAACAGCGAGTTACAATAATCAAGACATGAAATCACAAATGCATGTAATCGCAGTTTCAAATGATCTTTTCGATGAAAAGGGCTTGATTTTAGACAACCTTCTAATTTAAAAGAAACATGCTTTTATCACTGTTAGCATGAGCATCCCGTTTTCAAGCAGAATCCATTTTCACACCTAGATTTGATATAACGGACTCAATATGTGCAAGAGAAGAAATGTCAAAAGAGGAACTGCTGGTGCTACTGGATTTAAATAGCACAACCTCGTGTTTTTTCTCGTTAAAACTCTAGAAATTAAAAGCTATCCAACACCTAATTTCAAGGCAATCAATAAGAGGCTGGACAGTGTCTTTGTACTGCAATAGAAAATAAACTTGGCAGTCATCTGCGTAACAAAATGTATATGTTCCGCCGTCTGGAGAGAGCTTCAAGACCAATAACTTTTAAGCGCTTTTAAGTGCTTCATTCTCCGCGTGCGTTTTCGCACATGCCTGCTCGACCTCGAAAAGGCGGTGATCAAAGCTGGAGTTAGTCTCCAACATATCGAAACGACCAGTCATCGTTTCACTCAAATTCTGTATTGCCAAAAGAATGTTTGCTGGCGCTGTTTCTCTGTATACTAAGCCCGATGTAGCGGCAGCTGGATCTGCTAGCCACGGGGACGCTGCCCTTCAGTCTCACTTTGAAAGTGACCATTTGTCATACGTGAACGCACCACAGCGTTCACAGTGTGAACAGCACGAAATTCACACTCAGGAGAAACCGCCTCGAATAGGAAGTAATCTTGAACAATCGGTGGAATTTAGAGTTTACTCAGGGCTCTGAAATTTTTGAGTTAGAGCAAATGCGTGCTTGCAGAAATGCCATGTGTGGCGTGGGAACTTCCTGAAATGTGTGAGACTTGAGAGCACAGGTTTACTTATAACCATTAAGACAAGGCAGACTCAAAAACCATGCCCTGACTAACTTGCTGTTAATACATTATTTTCTATACTTTTTTTTTCTCTATAAAAGCAGGATTTTAACATAATATATTTAAGTGTTCTCTGTATAATTCCCACCCATCCAACCAGGTATTAGTATCCAACAATAATAATACACATCCATTTAAATTGTTAATATTTTAATTGTGTTCTCTAACATTTTTAGACTGATAGTTTATACGTTTTTACAAAGAGTTCATAAAGTTAGTTTTCACAATGGATTAGAATTACAGAAAGTTTTCTGAGGAACATAGAAAAACAGGCATTGTGGTCAAAAAGCTATCTACAAAATACATCTTTACCTCAGGCTGGTGTTGACTTTTTGAACTTGGTTTCTCTTTTCTAGAAAAAAGGCTCCTTTTCAAGTCGGCAGGATGGTCAGAAGTACTTTGTGTTTGCTCAGTACAGCTTTCCTTACAGTGTGCCTTGAAGTGCCTTGTAGTCTCTGCAGCGCTCCTTCACAGTCAAGTATTTTTCTCCTTCTTATTCCACTCCCAGTGTCTACATTAGTGTAATCAGATCAGGGCAGATTCAAAGTGAACACAGCAATCAAACCACAACTAAAATGTTCGATTTAGAGTTGCCTGAAAACCAGCCTTTGATAGTTTGAGAGGATGACCTGGTTAAAATAGACACAACCATCCACATGAATCTAGTGGCTTTGACAAGTCAAAATTGACGTAAATCAACTGGAAGTGCCCTCCTGAGGTGGTCTGGGTGCTGGGACCAGAGCGCGGTGTTGTGTGAATGGAGTTGCAGATCAGGTCTGTGGCTGCAGATATTGACTGGTGAAGTTCTCCAGCTGCCTCTCCAGCTCTGTTGCTTTATGCCTGGAGGAACAAAAATAATAAGGTTATGTACTCTTCTGTATTCTAATGTTAGGTGCTACTTTCAAAAACGGGATTTCCCAACAAGATCCAATAAAAAAAGAAATTTTAACAGCTACTTGTCAATGGAAACTATTTCAACAACTTGCGTTGCCTGTGAGAAATAGGTTGTAAAGCAATCTACAATCTCTCAAAGGTGACGTTTTTAAACCCAGTGTGCACGTGGATTCATGTACTTTTTTTTTTTGCGTATTTACCTCAGGATTTTGGAGCGGGATTGGACCGTCTCCAGCTCCTGGATCTTTGTGGTTAATCGGCTAATGTCTTTCTCCAACTCTCGCTGTGTCACGTCCACCTGCTGGCACAGTCGGGCAAAGGTGCTGGCAATCTCCCTGCAAGCACATGAACAAAGATCTTTCATTCACCTAACAGCAGGCATCTTCAGACCAACGCTGGACCTGGTTGTTCAAAATTCCTCTGTTTGGTTGGGCAGCCAGGACATCGAAATAAAAATCCTGATTATTTTTGCAAAACAGGAACCTGTGAAATCTCTCACTTTGCCAAAAACCTTCATCCGTCACCACACACAGATCAAGTCAATAAGTGTTGGTTACATGACTTTATATGTGCATACAAGGATTTCCCAAAACAAGGAATACAATATTTGTATATTATACCCTAAATCTCAGGTGCCGTTATGTGAAAACGAAAATGAAGCGAATCATCATGTATAAACTTCCTCTCCTGCAACTCCTACAGCTACCAGAAAACAAACGTTAACCTGTAGGTCCAGTTTTCCCGCACCCACATGAGGCCTAAGCATCATGGTCAAGGCCATTTACATTTACAGCATTTAGCAGACGCTTTTTGTCCAAAGCGACTTTCATTCTCTAACTACAGGGGACAGTCTCCCTGGAGCAACTTAAGGTTAAGGGTCTTGCTCAGGGACCCAGTGGTGGTGCTGAAGGTAGGATTTGAACCCACGACCTCTTGGTCCGGAGGCAAGTATCCTACCCACTGAGCTACCTCCACCCAAAGACAAGGTTTCACCCCTAACACCACCTAAGAAAATCAGCTAATTGTTTTCATTTTCTTTTTTTTTCTCATGGATGTTTAAATGCTATTTGTTTGGCAGAGATATTCAAATCCAGAAATGGTTTGATTTTTTTCAGAAACAATGAAAATGCTGATTGATTTTGGGTTGGGTAGTGATGTCAGATGGGAAATGTTGTTTATTTGCTGTAACTGTAAAAGAGGCCATTACTTTCATTACAATCCATCTTTCCTTACAGCTGTTCAGGATTTTAACCAGCACATCCTCTGCTTCCTAATCTACTGTTGTGTAAGAGCTGCTCTACATTGATACTGAGAAAGGCAATAAATGGTGAGGTCACTTACTGCTGGACCTGGTGGCTGCAGTTAGAGCTGGTGAAACTGATGATCATATGGAGCTTCTCAGTGGCATAATCCACAAACTGCTTCTTCAGAGCTCTCTCCTTGGCTTTAGTGGTCCAGGTGAGCCTCTCATACAGGTACAATGTGCCATAAAGACTCATAGACACTGCAATGACTCTCCAGCCTATCATCCTCCACACCTGTTAAAGGAATATAGACATTAGTATCCAAATTTCCAACTTCAAAAGCAGACCTACTTTTTTTTATTACTTCAGACAGGCATCTGATTAAGCATCCGCATCTGACTGGGCATCAGTAGAGTGTGCTTCCCTACTTTCTTCAGAGCCCACAGGTTTTTCATGTATAGTCCCTAAACCTGTTTTAAAGCCTTTGTTATGTGGACTGTGTTTTTTATTCTTATGACAACAAAATGTATAGTAAATGCTGGTCTCAAATCTACAGCCTCTGACCATTTTTAAGTTGGCCCACAATATGTCCAAAAAAATATTTCTCTGAGGAAAGCTCAGCAAAATCACACAACTGACCACGGTAGGTCACCAATTTTGTTGAGGTCTCTGAGGGTAACGGATGACTGTGTTGAGAGCAGGATGAAGAGAGACTATGAGTGTGTGGTCAAGCAGCGGGGTGTGTCCAGTTTGGTGGCTCAAATTTGACTGAAACTGATTTTTTGTTCCTTAGAGATGCCCCAATATGGGAAATATCCAAGATCACATTTTTCCATGCAATGTCAACTGATTCTATTATATGTACAAATGTAGGTATAGGAATGAGCATCACAAAAATAAAACTTTTACAAATGCATTGAAATTACTAAAAAGCAGATTTGAGCACTATACAATACACATCAAACACAGAGTCCTAACAGTCAAACCTAAACATCTGTCCAATGGTGATAAAAATATCCGCAGATTCTGATGTGATTCCAGTATTACTGTGCAAAGAATGACTAATTCTGCATCAGATAAAGGCAGAAAATCAGATCTGAGCCAATTTAACACTGTAATGTAAACGTAGCTTTGGTGCTACCCACCACTCCTCCGACGATAACCACACTCATAGAGGCGCGTGAGGTGAGTGAGGCGACATTGGCAGCCATGGTCATCATGAGCTCTTCATGGGAAACCACAGCCTGGGACTGAGGCACAGGGGCTCTGGGGGGAGGAGCTTGGGTCACAGATCCAGCTGTTGGGGTTGTGGTCAAGGAGTTTGAGAGCTGATAAAAAAAGAAAGAAAGAAAAAGAAATCAGACAAGCAGTTTATGAGAGTGGCTCTGGAAAAAAAGGCCAAAGTTTACTTGTAAGTTTACCTGCAGGTTCTGGTCGATCAGCATAAGGGCCCGCTTGGCATTCACTGGGCCGAGGAAACGGGTGACCAGGGACGTCCAGCCCAGAGAGAACTGAAACTCTATGTTCTCCTGGAAATCAGCGCAAAGTGTGGCACAATTCAGGTCGTAGCTGAGGTCAAACTTCCTGTTGGGAATCAGTGTGTAGATCTGGCACTGAACAGCAGAGGGCAGAAGAGGCTGCAAACATTCTGTTAGTACAGAGGGCAAAAAAGATAATTTAGTGGAATTCGCCCATATCTAAATATGACATAGTAACCCTTAAAATTAATAAATCCATGGTACACATAATGTAAAGAACAGTACTACTTTATTAACAATAAGAAATCTGTAGTGGATGAAAAATGCAGTTACAGGTAGTATTTAGCCAGACAGCTCACAACTGTACTTTCAATTTGTATCTCGAGCCTTTTCGACTCATTTAGCCAAAGTTGGCTTTTTTGATTTGGTTGAGTTCCAAGCCATCACCTACATGACTCCATGGGTCGGTTTCCCAGACAGGGATTAAGCCTAGTCTAGGACTACCCTTTCCTTTTCAATGGAAAATCTCCATTCACAGAACTACTTAATCCAGGACTAGACTTAATCCCTGTCCGGGAAACTGACCCCATATCCTTCACATATAAGACTTGGACAACAGGGTGAGGACAGGTACACACCAATCATGTCCTTCTGAGAAGACTGCACAGAAGCATTGACGGCATCAGAGCAGCGGTAGGCCAGGTTCTTCCCCATGCCTTTCTCCACATGGTTGAGCAGTTCCTGACAAAGAGGTATTCGACATGCAGCAATTCATTGAGGAAACAAATTTCTCCTGAAAAATCCTAGCCACTAAAGAATACAAGCACACATGACACCCTGAAATCTGTGAGATCAAACACACAACATGGAATTAAAGCAGAGTTTCAAGCAAGAGTAACTGCCATGAGGCATGAATTTCTATTTAAAGCATCTGCTTTAAATAAAAAATGAAAGTTTATTTCAACAATCTGACGACTTTTCAAAATTACAACGCCAGAGAAACGCTGTAATTTTTTATACTTTCTACTGTAAAAGGGCAATATGACAATCTTTATTGTTATCATCATGACAGTGTGTCAATATTCTCACAGCAGCCCTGGGATTCATCTTAGTAACATTCCTGTCAAACACAAAACATTCAAATCAAGTCAAGGTGACATTAAAGGGACGTTTTAAACAATACAGGGGTTACCGGAATGTTGTAAAGCTGTTATAAATCAGTTTCACATAATTTTCCTATCCTCAAATGCAGTCAATCAGCTAAGATGTGTTCTTCATCTGAAGTTTATTTGTATTTGTTTAACCTTAACCGGTCACAATGCATGAATTCACTTTTGAAGCTTCTGCTTTCAATAAAGCAGAGAAACTTACAGATTTGTAGATTGTCAGCACGTGAGGGGATGGGTGGAAGTCTGTATGAAACTCGTCTATGAGCACAGACAGTCGACAGATTTCCTCTGCCATGGCATTGGACACCTGCAACAAACCCGAATACACACACAACGTGAGCAACGCTTCTCATCCGATGGAGCAAAAAAGATGTAAATGTTTTTCCAAAGCTGCTTGTTTGCCATCTCTATAGAAGTCAAGATAAAATGCCAGGTACCTGAATCGCCACTTGCTCTGTAACAATCTTGATTTTCTTCTTGATGTCCTCAATGAGGAGGTTGAGCTGATTGCGGACAAACTCCAGCCGGTCCTGAAGATACTCTCTTTCCTCCAGAGAGGCCACCCTGACAATGGACATAAGAGAGATTAGTGGATGGAATTGGTAGAACTTCTGATTCAATGTGCCACCCTCAAACAGTCTGATGTAGGTTCTAAACCTACATATTAAATATAGAGTCAAGCAGCATTACATTACTGCATAAAGCTGTGCTGTGAATTACACACTAGCTTGGGTCATCTCAGGACAAAAGGAGATAAATTCACAAATTAATAGGCAAGTAAACTCCACTGTGCCAGAGTACCTCTATTCAATGTACTGACAGTTAAATTACATTTCAATATTACAACCTAATAATTAATATAATACTGCAAATTTTGATACTTTCAACAAATGTATTTTGTTTGTAACCCATCAAAAAGAGTAAAGCCATGGTATGTGGATAACCAAGACAGAAATAATGGTATAAACCAAAACTAGAAGGGCTGAAGGACGATGACATTTTTATTTTTTTTTATGATCAATTATATCCCATTGTGTTACAATATTAATTTTAGATAGCAAACATTTATAAAACACTAATCATCCGAACGATTACATTTACATTTATGGCATTTATCAGACGCTTTTATCCAAAGCGACTTCCATTCCCTAACTACAGGGGGCAGTCTCTCCCTGGAGCAACTTGGGGTTAAGGGTCTTGCTCAGGGACCCAGTGGTGGTTTTGCTGAAGGTAGGATTCGAACCCATGACCTCTTAGTCTGGAGACAAGTGTACACAGTGAATCTTGAGGTGAGAAATTCTAGCATTCATAGCTTATGGATTTGTTAAATGTGGGACTATTTATTTTGTTTTCTCATCATATATGCCACAAGAAATCAATGTCATTCATATTAGCAGTACGTTATGTTCGTTCTGCATTGCAGTTGAATCTGTGCAGTCCAATTAGATTCAGATGGGAATATCAGTCTATTTATACCTTTAATACTCCCAAATCGGTTCAGGGCTCATGGTTCGCTATACTCACATTATATATATTTAAGACAGTGAGACTATAGATAATTCAATATACTTACAATATTTATAATGCAATCTGATTGAAGAAGAAAGATTTATTGTATTTATTGTATTTATTGAGTCTAGAACTGGAGTATCACCTGGTATTGAGCATTGTGATACCCCACTCTGTAACAGTACCGCAGTCAAAAAACTCTTGTAACCCTTTGCTGGAGCGAAACTTGGAGAGAAGACAACTAGAGAGCAGACCCACCTCTTCTCAGCAGCAGCGATGTGGATTTGATCCATGATGTCTTTCACATTCTCAGTAATCTGCTTTGCCCTGATTGTGTGCTGCTCAAACTTTGTTTTCACTGCTGACTGCGAGATACACTCCTGCGAGGCCATACACACACGTTACAGAGATGACAGGCACTCTAAAGGGGTGGCAATACCAACCTGCTACTGCAACTTAAACAGAACTGAGGGAGAAGAAGATGAGGAAGGCCAGTAGCAAGTCTGTATCATCACAAAAGCCTCGAGTTTCATCTCTTAGTAACATTCATGTGTAAATCAAATACAAAACATTCAAATCAAGACAAAGTGAAATTAAAAGAACTTATTAAACCATACAGGGTTTACTGGGATGTATTGAAGATGTGAAAAAAATCAAATTTAATTTCTTTTATTATCAAATGTAGAATATCAGCCAAGATGTGTTTGGTTACTTTTATATTTTAACCATAACTAAAAGACTAATAAGTAATACATTTGTAATTTACAAGTAATAAACATTGATCAGCAAAAAGCCAAATTTCAAGACCTATTTATTAGATTCAGGACTCCAACCATGTGAGGTTTTTAGTAAACAGAAATGCAAGTGCAAGTAGTAAAATGTGGACACCAAACACACCTTTGCTGATTGACTACACTTAATATAAAAATGAAGTGCACACATTTGATTTTTTAATCATATAAAATAATATTTAACAGAAGTATTTCGGAAAATCACCAACAAAACATGAAACAACCCAAAATTGTAAACAGCAACATAAACACAAAAGGCAATACGGCACTAAAAAGGAAAGGCAAAAAACACAAGTGTCAAAGGGAACTGAGGAGGCACGTTGTCCTCGCCTTAGCAAATCTAGACTTCAGCAATGAACACACAGATTGACAGGAAAGTGCACGTCGATGGGTTTGGGGTGGGAGCTGGCTTGTGTGGATCTGGCTTGGTGGGGGAAAGACTGGGAGAGCGATTAAGCTTTGTCTGAGTCAGTTTTTAAAAAGGACTGCTTCGCTAAAGCGACATTTTCAGGTATTACATTTATACACGTCACCCCCATTTCCCCAAACGCAGCTGATCAGCCATGTCATGCCTTGTTTCTGAAGTTTGCTGCACTGGATTTACAATGTTAATTGGGCTTGCATTGCATACCCAAATAACACTTAAGTGCGTTAGGTAACCATAAGACGGTCTGAGATGACTTAACACGTCAACCCAGTTTGAGGCAAACATGAATTAGGCATAGAATTTGTGATGTTAAGAAAACATAACAAAGAAGTAAACAACAAGAATGTGTTGGCTGATCTACTACGTAAAGAGCAAGGAGGAAATCGTCTACTTACAGTTTACTACTCTTTAAGAGACCTACTCCGTCAAATGGCTAAATCAGAAACCAGAATGGGTGGAATAGTAGTGCACTCCATCTTGCACCTACTTTCATCTGGACTGACTAGAGCCAGACTTTTCCTGCTCTTACAGTCTACATTTAACTTAATTAAGGTTAATAAAGAAAAAAAAATATCAGTAAATGATGCAGTAAACTGGAATTCCACACCCTTGGATTAGGAGAAGAAACGTAATTCACTGAACAGTTCACTGCTGCCAGCAATGGATGGAGGCTAGTAGTCACCAGCGATCATTCAAAGTCAATCAGTGGATTTCATTTATTATGGGAACCATCAGCACTTCTAATCTTGAGCCTTGAGAAATCACTTTATCATCCAACTTCTATTTGGATAGTTTAATAACTTTAATAAGTTTAATAATCTTTATTTACTGTAGTTTGTATTAAACGGTTGACTAACAGTGGTGTCTGCATAGGATCAGAAATAATGGGGTTTTTTTTTTTCTTTCTTTGGAAAAAAGTGCTAGTTTTTGGTTTTTAATTTTACTTTCTTGTCATGGCCAGCTCCCATTCATGTGACAACTGTGTCTTTGCTGGGATGGGGAAGTGGGAGGATCATCCTTCCCAACCAGAGAGATCTACAAGTCGCTAAACATTGTCAGATAAAGTCAAACCTTCCAATGATCCGCCCAGTCAGTCAATACTACTATCACAAAATACTACTACGCTACCAAGCGGTGCAGCTTGCAACGTCATTGGACAGCTCAATGCGCAGGGAGAATGCTAACTGCCCATTCTGTTACATTCTGTGCTTGGATCACACTGAAGGTAAACATTCCCAGCAAGAGAGAGTGGGGCTAGGTATACTCTCTTGGACTCCCTGCCACTGATGGCTGTAGCATCACTGGGGATAAAATGCTTTCTCAATGATAAATGCAACACTGCACACCCACGTTTCCTTGACCCAACACTTGAGTCTGCATAAAAGCGTCTATACACAAAACAGGAGCCGAATACTCCTGCTTCAAATAACCACTCCAGGAGTGGATGCATCACCCACTCGCCTGCACTTGCCTCAAATGTTCTCTCAAAACTCTGGAACTCCTTCAGTCTGTCCTGGAAGCCTTCTGCTAAAGCACCTCCTGCAAAAAAGCACCACAGTTTCAGAATAAGAAGCATATAAACTTAAAAAATTCAAAGTAATCAAAGTGGTGCAAATGTTCGGTCAGTTCAGGGTACACAAGGCAACAGTGCCAAGCTTCACTTCCAACACATTAAAATTCCCACAGAAGCTATTTGCAAAGCAGAAAATCATGCCAAATGTGATGCAGGTGATTTGTGGCTGTTGCTAAGTTTGAGTAGCTTGTGAGTGCTCCTGCATGCTCTCTCTGTGGCATGCTGGCAGAGACACAGTAGTGCCTGGTGAACCCTGGGGTGACCCCTTGCTTACCAGTCTCTGGCATACCCTGCGCCCGCTGCATTCTGGAGTTCAGCACCTCTTTGGCAGACACGAAGAAGATGTGGTTGGGCGCCTGCTCGCGGTCCACCACCTTCAGCTCTTCCACCAAGAAGTTCACGCAGCGATCCGTGTGCTGCTTCCGTACCTAACACGAGGGGCAGCGGTTAACACCAGGAAGGTGGCTGAAGGATAGCCATGGTTGTTTAAATAATCAGCATTTGTTTTTTATGCTTTTACTCCCCTAAAATGAATGCAGTTTCCTGTGCTCAATAAAAAGACAACTGTGAAGAGGTTTAAAATCAGGAGGCTGTCGCTCACACTGTGTAAGAACTTCACGATAAATGGACCAATAGAAAACAGTAACGGAAGTTTAAGCTTTTAAGACGTGTGTACCTGCTGCAAGGTCGTCCTACTCTAATGCAAATGTTCTGCTCATTTTCTTGTAGCTACAAGTACAGCACAGTTGTTCTGCTAGTTACAATTGTAAAGGAATGATGCACATCAAGATCTAAGCTCAGGAATGTGACTGGCTTTGCACCTAATTAGAGAACTCACATGTAACATTACTATGGCAATAAATGAAGCAATAAACAGTTTACACCACACAGATTTGGTCACAACTGGATCTGGCACTCCACTGCAAGATGTAGGCAATAAACATTATTTAAATCTTTAGTCAGGGCTCCAGACAAAATAAAAACATTAAGAGCCATCATCTCTGTCAAATGTGATAGAAATAAAAAATATATATATTGTCACGGCACGTTTTGTCTGCAGTCTGTGTAAAGAGCGTTAAAACAAAACAAGAAATCACGACACAGACTAAATTGATGCCAATGTAGATCATGTAGCTTTTATTCTATTGATTTACTTTCTTCTTTTGTTCTGTCCACTTTCAATTTCCCACCTGTGGAACTAATAAAGGATTATGTTATCTTATCTCTTATGAATGACAGGCACTCACGTCCTCCATGTATTCGGGTTCAGAGGCAGACGCATCCCAGCGATTGTTGAGGATGAAGATGTTGGGCTTTGAAAGCCGTTCGTTTACTTTGTGGAAGAAATGCTTCTCCTTTGGAACAAGAACAAGAGAGGGTCAGGAAGGTTCATCTTAGGAGAGAAAGTATGATGGCAACAAAGCCTCCCTCCCTATTAGAACACTAAACCACACACAAACAGACAACACCTGTGCCTGCTCTTATCTGAGCAGAAGTGGTTGAAGGTCAAGCCCTACAGCACACACTGAGAGCATTCAACCATTATATAGATAATGTCTTTGTCGGGTAATGCATTCAATGAAAGCTCTTATTGAAAGCTTGAAGCAAAAAAAAAAAAAAAAAGACCCCAACAAGGTGATATTTGAGATCATTCAACAGCATATGAGCAAGAACACCCTTCAGCCTGCTGGCATGTAGAATCTTTCATGAAAACAATGAAAACTAAAATTAATCACTTGCTTTTAGCCCAAAGGTACACTGTGAACCACTTTTAAGCTCACAAATGGTTAACATTCTTCTTCATATCAAACCTCGCACCTGAACCATCACAATCCAATTATTAACGTTTGAGAAATGCATCTGGTTCAGGCGGTGTCACCTCGCTCTAGGCTTGATATGAGTAATGACTTTCTCTGGTAGAGGAAGAAGCCACTAATTTTGCTTTCAGTCTGAATACACGGCTGCGCAGTCATCATTACTCGCTGATCTCCATTTCCAGTTTATCCACCTCATGACACACCCAGACGGAGCAACTTCATAATAACATTTGCATTCTTTGTTCAAACAGACTGCAGTTCTACATTAGGTCGGTCACGATCATGAATTAAGCAGGCGACTGTCAGTTTAGTTATTTTAGGCTTGAACTTTAGTGTATAAAGTGGCCTACATGACCTAATACATTCTTCCAAGCTTTCTTCACTGAAGCTCATACAATATTACAGCATCGTACAATACAATACTCATCCAAATTGTTTCTATTAACATAAAATCAACAAATATCTTATCCTGCTCAAACTGCTTCCAGCTCTTCATTAATGTTCAGACGTGTGGATGTGGTTTAGGACACAGTATGACTTGCTACGATTTGAAACAAATGAACAAAACACCACTACAGACAGAATTTGTTGTTAAAATATGCTGCAGTATTCAGCTACATTTTGTTCATTTTAATAGCTCTTAGCAACAGTTATGCAGACTTATTGATGTGGTTTAGGACACCGTATGACTTACTAACACCTGCCTATGGACAGAGTGGATTTAAATAGGTTCTGCAGACAAATTTATGGAAAAGATTAGATTGAATTTTGACTTGACTTTGCAGCTACAGTTCTACAATAAAAAGCAGCAAAATTTGGAACTCAAGCATATCTGATCGACAGTATCTGGGGAAAGTAGGACATTTTTGTTCATTTTTCAATTCAAAGTATATATGTTTAGCAGCTAATCCATCTTACCCTGACTGCACTTTCGGGACTTTTAAGGCATCCTACTGTTAACATAACATTAGCCGAATGATTAGTCATAGCTAGTAATGCATCTTTAAAAACAGACTCCAGCAGCTCCTGGTTCCAAACAAGCCCCAATAACTGTTGCACTGGCCAGACATGCCAGACATACCTCAGTGTATCTAAACAGAGCTGCGAGTGTGCTCTCCAGTCTTGCACAACCAATCAGCAGACAGTAAATGGCCCCTCCCCAACACACCACTGACTGGAAGAGCATACTTTCCCTTTTCCCCACACACAGGGTCCCTCACCACTGGCCTGGAGTCCTTACTGCCACACTACATATAAATATATAAGCCAAACCTGTGACTTCACATTCCAGCAGGTGATGCAGGCATGACTAATTAACCCACACTCTTAAAATCAAAGTACCAGAGTGTTCTTTGGACAGAGGACCCAGACGACTTTGGGCTCCATAAAGAACAACTTAATGGACGGTTCTCGGACACTCATTTCAGAAAATGAGAGGTGCGAGTCTGCAGAAGACTGTCATTGTGATTGCAATTGATTTACATTTTTTATCTTATTTAACATTCGGCAGAATATTTAAATTCATAATCCATCCTACAAAACTCGTAGTTGTTTATTACAAATGATGGCCCAGGAGACTATGCTGGTCAGCTATGGTCGTGTCCTGTAAACAGAAAATGGGTGTATGGGTGCTGGACTGACCAAAGAAAGTTCGAACAGACCCCAGTGAATACCAGGAGTATTTTGCTTGAAACACCAATCCCTATTTCCTTCTATAAACTTAAGGAATCACCTTTATTTAGTTAAGGCAAAAGTTATTTCATATCTTATAAATAATGTATGCAATACATGCATGTCGAATAATAGACATCTACACTGACCTTCAAATTGCTGCATGGTTGGGTTCATATATCAGCTGCTGGTTTGGGGTAAAACCACATGGTATCAGTGAGTAATGTTTGTATATCTGACCTTCTGTTAGGTCAGCCATCAGCCAGGAAACAAGAAAGCTAATCAATCAGTTTGGCTATTTTGAGCTTGTACTTTAACACTTGACAAAAAGACAATTATATCATAAATCAGTCATTCATACGGTCTTGTGTGGTCAGACAACATATTATGACAGCAACAGCCCTACCTGTAAATCTACTGTATGTGGGGGTTTTTTTTCTCAGAAGCTGCCATAAAGACAATGGCTGAGATGATAATTAACTCAGAGTATCAACACCATAACATATGTGAGGCGGGTGTGATTAGGCACACAGGCAGCTTACAGCCCCTTACCGTGTTCATTAGTGTGGATTCAGAGTTGGCGACCAGCACGAAGACATCAGCGTCCAGGCAAAACTTGTCGATCCAGCTGTCCAGCTGGGTTGTGACATCCGTCCCAGGGCTGAAAAAGGGGCAAAAGAGGATTCAGCGTCACTCTGCATATATCAGTCCTGATCAGTTTCACAGGGTGGTTGGCACTGTGTTTGTGTGTGTGTTTCTTTTATTGTATTTTAAGCTGCATTTTAATGTAAAACAGGTGTTTTATAAAGAAAGAAATCATGTAGAATGGCATAACAGGAAACTCCACAATAGAGGACAGTTTGTTATAAATATGACCTCCACACGTACACACACATCACATTCAGTACCTGTCCACGAGAACCAGATCATCCCTGAGCAGGGCACACTTTGTCTTGGGCCAAAAAACTTTGACCAGACAGCCAGCATCAAGGCTCTCATCCATATGCAGTGCATGGGCCAGCTGATTTACTGTCTGTGGGAATCAGGAGAGGCACATGTCACAGCACTGACACAGTACAATCAGTCACCCCAGTACAACGGGGTGTTATGTTACTTAAGCACTTCATAACCTATACACGCACACACACACACACACACACACACACACACACTATGGCTCAAGAAGTCACAGACAAGATCATAATATAATCTTTCCTTTTTACAGTTCCAAGTTGTTCAAGACAAGGATGAGCCCAAAGACAAGGAAAATAATTAAGAGACATTTTTATTGATTTCAATAGGACACATTTAGCTAACGGAGAAATTGTGCTATTCACCTTTTGTTTACAGCTACAGCGTTCAGAATCCTTCGAGGAATAGAACGTAAACTAGGTGCATGGGTCATCTAAAAATAGCAAGGCTGGTCTTGTGAACATGGATTTAAACTCCACATTTCACCATTTGAACAAACAATTCAGTAAAAGATTAAGCTTAATCTTAGGACACCAGGCCACAACAGTGGTGAGAAGTGTGCCTTTCAACTGTACTGCACTGTACTGTACTGACAGCTTGGAAGCAATACAGATGATCGGCTGATTTGGCCATGTTAGGCTGAATGCAATAAACAAACAAACTTAATACCAGTTATTAATGGCATTTAATTATCAGCTTTAATTCATGATAGTGGCAGGGCTAAAAGATAAAAGGTTTTGCTCTGACGGTCACAAATTGTCTGTAGGGTTCAAGACTCTTACCTTGATGCTTTTTTCTTCCTCGGATCCTTCAGTCTTTAGATAAGCCTTGTCTTCATCTGTGCCCTCAACACTCAGAAAGCAGTTAGTTGTGTGCCCAATGCCGCTGGGCAGCACCCGGTCCCGCAGCATGGCATTGATAACTGTGCTCTTTCCATTGCTTGTTCTAGGGCGACGTTAAAAAGCATTCTCATTATATCATTGTATAACAGAACAAAGGCCGTCCAGAGAACATTTCACTAAGCTGAATAATAAGACAAACTGTATTTTAAGGCCATATAACTATATGAAAAAAAGATCAAAATCTAAAAACATCATCATTTGACTGATGAACAACTAACCTGCCAAAAAAGGCCACTTTCATATGCCTGCGAGCCAGCACTTCTTTGATGACCTCCAGTTTTTCGGTGTATGCCTCAACCCTCTCCATTTGACTCTTGTTTGCAATCTGCTCCAGCGATTCATTCTGACAGGTGTCTGGTGACACCAGGGTAAATGAAATTAGACACAACCGAAAATATGCACTTCACCACTTCAGAGTAAGCGAAATCTCACCTTTAACAAACTCCGAACCCTCCTGGGCATAGTCCAGCAGCTGCTCAAAAATTTCATTTATCTTCTTTTTGGCCACTACAAAGTGCTTCAGCGGGGAACGGTCCTCCTGGTCCATTTCTTCAGCTGCAACAAAACCTCAGCTGTAAATTTCACTACTGAGCAGGTCAGTAATATCAGATTTTTCTTTGTACTTTTTACACTGGCTCACCTTCACGGTGCCCAAAACAGTGAGCTGCACCAAACCTGCAGAAATTAAGATTTCATTTTAGTGCAGCTAGTGTCAAAATATTTTTTGTACCATTACATGTCTGTTTGGGTGCATCCCATCCCTCATGAATTAGAATTTTTTGTAGAACACTTCTGTCCCTTATTTAAATTTGTTCCACTTATCAAGCAAAATATTTGGGTAAAGTTTTAAGAAGATTGAATGTTATTTAGGTGGTCCACCACCCTCGTGGTAATGGAAGAAAAATAGTAAATTATATCAGTACAATATTAGATTATAATTGGCTGCAACCAAGTAACTTTCTTTTTTTTTCGAATTACAAAGTTGTTTCCCAAATTACTTAAATAAAGTGACTAAACTATATTAGAAAAGTGCTGTCCTAAAAATTACTGATGATGTTCAGCTGAAGCTTAATAAGTAGTAAGTTTTGACCAGTCTGCAACATCAGCAACCAAGAAGGCTGGATTAAGTTGCAAAACCTGAAAGGTGAACCAGGAATCCGGACCAGCTAGATCGGCAGGGGTTGTCTGCTTTTGGAAATAATAACTTGCCAAACCCATTTCCAAAGCGATTCAGTGGTCTCACTCGATCGGGCGTTGCCTGACAGCAAGAAGCTCATCAGCTAAAGCAGCGTTTCTCAAACTATGGACCACAGACCGGCACCGGTCCGTGAGAGCCTGACATGACTGGTACCCAGGACAAATAAGTTTGAGAAATGCTGAGCTAAAGCACGTTGTTGTTCTTGTGGCACCTCGCTGCTGAACTGTGCTAGTGGCACCATCTTATAACGCAGCAGTTTCTTGTACAGTTGCAGATCATTCCAGGGTGCATCAGCAGCAGAACTGCAAGTCTGCAAGCTTTTAACATGCTTAGCTACCATGTTGAGGTGGACCACATAGATCTATTTAAAAATGGGAAAAAATTGGCAGAAGTATTACTTTTTAACTTGGAGACAGTACAATTTGTTAAAACATGGGGGGTGGGATGCACCCTATTGTCTGTATCAACTTTAACATATAATTTATTATATGTGAATCTAGAATTAAGGTTTCAATAGATTGCTTCTGACTGATTGATCTGGCATTTAAACTGAGTATTTCTTCTAGACTCACACAAGCAAACCAATTCAAACAACCAACTGTGTACCATCTGATTAGACTCTAGAATCTTGTGTATTTATATAGCACATCATATACAACGGTTATTTAATAGCCTTTAGAGGAAAAACTACAAATAAGTGAAAAATAATCAAACTAAGATCTAAATTAAGTTAAAAAGTAAAGCAACAATAAAAAGAATACACATATATACGTAAGCGCATGTTTTCGTGCAACACTGCATTTGGCTAAAAAAAAAATAGTTACTTAAATAGTCACTTATAACGGAGACTAATTACTATACTAAGACTGTACTAGTTATATACTAGTGTACTCTGTTCGTCCAGAAATGTATCCTAAACCTGTCAGAGCCTCAGCTCAAAGTGCAGAAGCAGCTCAAAACTTCAGCTCCTCTCACAAGGCCGTTCAAAGTTATTAGCCAGCCTGCTAGCCAACTGACTAAAACACTAACAGGTCAAACAGATAAGGTGGTTATGTGCAAACAATAACAGGTTAGAATGCAAAATTAGAGCTGTAAATGGCAGTTCCCTTCGTCTGTGATTTATCTGTTGGCTTTTTGGCAGTCCTTCACCGCAGAACTCAAGATAAGCTAATAACGTTAGCATCCTAGAAACTAAACTGGAGCCCAGTAATGAGCATTCCACATCACACCCGAAGGACAGGATCATTTATTATCATCCCCACTATTACAGAAGGTAAAAATAAACAGATAAAGTTAACGTCCACTTTTTAGGCTAAAAAAAAATTAAAACAAACGGGAGTTCCTGACATCCCCAGCCACAAGGTTGACAGACCTGGGCTACAAACTACTGGCACCAGCTTGTACATAACATTTAATATACTGGCTGTGGCAAGATTTTCAAGAATCCTGATAAATTATTAAATGGATAAATATATGTCTTACCGAATTAGAGACTGGTTATATCCCGTGCTGACATGCTACACACACGAAATACTTGACCCACCAGCACGCAGGGCATGAAGATCCAAACGAGGTGCTTGTTTACAAAATAAAAGCCTGGATGACCTCAGCTGAGTAACAGAAAACATCCATCAAGCCAGCCTTTTAGATCGGTCATAATAATAATAATAATAATAATAATAATAATAATAATAATAATAATAATAATAATAATAATAATAATAATAATAATACATGCATAAAGGCATACAGGCATACATAAATAAATACATAAACAAATACATAAATAAAATAAAATCACACTTTTTAGTCAATGATCTTACATGCAGCTTGGACCAAAAGAAAATGGAAATACACTATATGGACAAAGGTATTGGGATACACCTTTTAATTACTAATTCAGGTGACCCCTTGATTACTGTGAAGAAGGCAAGCCAGGCCTTCTTGTCCAACGTCAGTGTCTGACCTCATAAATGTTCTACAGTATGGAGTATGGAGTTGGCAATACAATAAGGAGGTCTTGGGTTTGAACCACAGGACTGTTATGGCACCACTAAGGCACTGTGTTGCTGGCTGCCCACTGCTTCGCTTGGTGAACGGATTAAATGCAGATAGCAATTTTGTGCTGTTCACACTGTGTGCAGTGGTGTGTTCACATATGACAAATGGTCACTTTACACAATTAAAAAACTGCTCATTAAAAGGAAGAAAAAGCATACCTTTTTATACAAAAATGTAAAATAATGTTACTATAGAAATTCTTATGTTTAGTTTAAATTACACCGTGTGAGTGCAGTGATAAATGTTTACACACAACTAAAAGAGCTGGAATTCATGTACTGATGTTGAATGACTCAATACTTTGAGTATCTATACTGTTGTGTAAGTGTAAGGTGTCCATTTGTCATACGGGAACATGCCACAGCACACGGTGTGAACAGCATGAAATTCTTCTCTGCATTTAACCCAATTACCAAGTGATGCGACACAGGTCCTGGGAAGCAGTGTGTCTGAACTGTACCTTGTTCAAAGGTATCTCAGAGGTGTTACTAGTCCTAGGGTATGGCATAGGGAGGATCCCCAAAGCGTTTATAGTAGGAAGTTTGGAGGGGTATGGCGTAGGAAACAGCATGCAACAAACAAATGATGAAGTGTAAGGAGGTCGCCCAAGACGCATGGCATAGGGAGAATCCACTTGGGGTAGGGAGTAGGGAAGGTACATGAGGGGTATGGCGTAGGGAGGCTTCACAAGGGGTAGGGAGTAGGGAGGGTAGGTGAGGGGTATGGTCTAGGCAGGCTCCACAAGGGGTACAGCGTAAAGGCGTAGGGAGGGACCACAAGAGGTAGGAAGTAGGGAGGCTCTATATGGGGTATTTGCATAGGGCGTAGACAGGATACAGAAGGGGTATAGAGTAAGGAATAGGAAGCACGAATGAAGCGCCCCCTCTCAGCCACTCTCGTGGACTCCGGACGTCGTCACTCTGTCAGCAGATAGGAAATGGCGAGGCGGAGCGGCCTCTGAGTTTTAACGCTCCGACGTTTTAAACTCGGTTTAAACCCTAACAGCGTGTTCATGGTGGACTAAAGCCGAGCTTGCTAGAGCCCATGGAGCCCCATGAGGAGAAGCCCATCATCTACACGATGGAGAACAAGCCCATAGTGACGTGTGAGTGGGTTGTTGTTAGCAGCCGTTGCTAAACTAAGCTAAGCTAGTCTAGTCGTTGCTGCAGTCTGTCTGCCACCTTAGAAGAGCCCAGACTCATAAAAGGGACCGTATTAGGCCCGTGGCAGGTTTCTGTCTTATAAAGAGAGTAATCATGTTGTTAGTGGGCATTAAAGTGTCTTAAATAACAGAGGTGTTGCACAAGCTGATGTGGAATGACAGCACAGGCCTGACAGTCTGACAGACTGACTGTAAATGGAGCAAGACATTAAATATTGGTTTGTTTTGGTTTATGCTTGTTGTTGATGTTTTCAATGAAGTGTAGGCAGACTGCCAAAGACGTGATGCTCAATGAGGCCAAGGTTAAGGAATCTTTTTTCTCATTCAGCAGCCTCTTCTTTGAATTTTCCGTTCCACCTTAAATGGTGCAGCAGCTACACACTGGCGCCCTGAAAGATAATTTTTTAGACTAAAGCGCTTGTTCCTTGCTATGTTTTACTCGGGTGTGTTGCTGAAGCTCTGATGAGACAAATTGCCCATTATCCATTACCCTTAAAAATGTTTCAAAGCCTGCTCCATATGAAATAATCTGTAATTGGTGCAGTACCAACTTCCCTTGCTTAGGCCACTGCCATACTCTCACTGAAGCAACTGGGGTAAAGTAAAAATGTTCAGATTAATTAATTGAAGATATATAAACATTCTCAATATGCCTCATGACAGAAATGACATTAGCCAATGTGCAAATAATAAGCATTTTGTGCACATTTGCATTCTTCAGCAATAAATAATAATAATAATGTAAATATGTACAGTAATAATAATGTAAAGGCACATTTCAACTATGTTGAATACTTTGGAGTAGAAAACATCCAATCTTTTGTCAGCATTGACTACATTTTTTTGTAAAAAATCTAAATAATCTTTTACTGGGATACAGCACATAAATACTGGGCAAATGCCTCAATGAAAGGTGTCTAGTGATGCCCATGGTTTAACCATTTGTTGGAGTGTTTCTGTATGTGTAGGCTGACATTCAGAATTTGCTTGTTTTCTAAAGGAGTTGTTTGGAAATGCGTTTTCTCGCTTCCATGTTTCGGACATTGAAGCAAAAATTGTCTTTCAAAAGCCTCTGCTGCTTTTGAGAGAACGACATCCGTTTCTGATGCCTTGGCTTTGATCATGACTGTGAGAATGATGTGTGAGCGGACAGGGTAACACTAATGCATCTGTCTGCATGGGTTCTTATTGGTTTGTGAGAGCATGGAAAGAGAGAAGCAAAGGGAACATTGCCCATAAAGAATTAATTATTCAATATATCTGAAGGGGTTTAAGCACTATTGCCTATTGGATTGTATCAGAAATGTCCTGATTTAGGCACATTTTCATTGCAAAATCAGAAAACCTTTTTCTGAACACTTTCAATAGAAATGAAGTTTGGACAAGTGCTGAAGCATCTGCTCATTAACTTCTGTTATAAATGATTTTATTTAGTGGCTTTTGTGTTACTATCTGAGTACTGGGGAATTGTTCTCAATGGGATTGCGGCATGTGCTGTAAATGCACATAGAGAATTGAAGTAGATAGAATTATTGGTGTACTGCTTTAATGCTGGAAAAAATTAAAGATATCAGTCGTTCTAGTATACTTGCTATGTTGTTGTGCAGGTGCCGGGGACCAGACACTCTTCACATCTCTCTACAGCATGCTGGCACAACATCTGCCCCGAGAGCCGATGGAGTGGAGAAGGTGAGACTCCCCATAGTCATAGTCAGTCTTTCAGCTCTGTAGAACTGTGAGGACTAAACTTAGTATTACAAATGCTACACGGTATTCTAAAATCACACCAATTTGGGAACGTTGTGCTACAAATGCAGTAAAGTGAGTTATTCTTTCTACAAACTGTGTGAGTTCTACAGTCTTATAGAAATTGCAAATCACATTGTGCAACATGGGTCTAATAAACTATGAAGTGTGTGTAGATGTAATATGGTGTGTAGATGAACCATGGTATGTTTGTGTGTGTGAAGGTGTGTAGATGTACAATGGGGTGTGTGTGTGTGAAGGTGTGTAGATGTATGATGGTGTGTGTGTGAAGGTGTGTAGATGTATGATGGTGTGTGTGTGAAGGTGTGTAGATGTACAAAGATGATCCAGTTTAATTGTAAGCCATGATGCAAGTTAGTATAGAAGAATAAAACGTCATCAGCTTGCGCTGGTAACTGAGCTTTTAATCTGTGTGGAGAAAAATATGAAGAAAAGGTGCCGTGCTGGAGTTCCGCGTACCAGTGTTCCTTCATTTCACCTCCATGCTGTTTGGATTTTGGTCATTCCTTGCTGCATTTTTATTGGCTGGTCAGTAGACGTAGCAGCGCACACCCACTGTGAGATGGAGAAAGTTCTTTAGTTGGCTTGACAGCACCTGCCTCTCACAGTACATTGTAGGACCACTGTTTAGGAGCCGCACCCAAAGAATTCAGCATGATTGTTTTCATCTGTCTGTGACAGAAATAAATTGTACAATGTCATTTAAAACTCAGTTTAATGCATTACCCTTAAAGAAAATGTAAAGGTAAACCTGTATTCGAATTTAAATTCCCTGTCGAGATATGCAACTCGGAAGGTGGCGGGACAAAAGTTTACACGCGGATCGCGTTTAAAAACGGACACTCTTTAAAAGCGCTCTAGCTCATGGTTCTCAGGCTCAGACTAAAAATACAAACGAGGGCTCGTTGGAAAGGTCTCCTGGAGATCTCCATCTGAGTGTTTCCCCGCTGAGATATGCAACTTGGAAGGTCGCTGGACAAAAGTATTGGGATACCAGGGTGAAGTGAACAGGTCCCCTTGTGTGAAAACATCCAGAAAAAATATATTTATTGACACAGAAAAGCAAAAAAAAAAGGCGGCGGTTATTTGCTGTTTCCGCATTATTGTGGGGTTATCTGCGTGTGACTGAATTTGTGACTCCTGATCCGCGTAAAACTGGAGGATTACTGTACTATGAATCCCTACAGTATTTAAGTATTTGTGTGAGCATCCTGACCAAATCTAGGATCATCCAAATATATGTGTCTGTTGAAAAGCTGAGAAATGTCTGTGTAAGAGGCTGGTCGTTTTTGGGAGTGCTGCTGGTGGTGATGCCTTTCACTCAAGGCAAGAGGGGTTAATGGGTGCACTTTCTTCAGGAGGGTGGGATGGACCTCCTGCTCCACTCTTAACTCCACACACTGCTACCCAATGCAAGTGTTTGTCTGATGTAACTGAATGAACAAGTAGCTGCCCTTTCAAGTGCATTGAACTGCCCAGTGTTGTATTAGCAAGTTTAAAAACATGTGGTAGGAATTCACATGTCTCAGTAAGCCTTTGTCTTCCCAGCTTGGTGGCATCATGTGTGGGAAGACTAAACTGGGGAGAAAAAAACCCCCAGCAACATGAATTTCATCACGCACATATTCATACTTGCATTGTAAATTCATATTTTACAGATAGAATTAGATGGTTAGCTTTCAGTGCTTTTCTAGGGACATCAGCTGCACTATAATATGCTTTTAACTTTATGCCCTCAGTCTCCTCTCTATTATAGAAATGTCCCATTAGCTGTTGAAGAAAGTATAATGGCACTTTGCACTCGGGTGTTTTCCTGTTGCTCACTTGTTCTTTCCTTCAAAGACCTTTTTCACAAACATAAGTGAAGCTTGATTTAGCTCAAAGAAAAGGTGATTGGTCCTATTTAAAATCTCACTTATCCAAGCTGTTATTCATCTTTATATACAAACACTGATGATGTCTGCTACATATTTACAGTGTGCTTGCGTTTTTTTTTAGAAATCTCTGTTAGATGAGCATTTTAAATAGTAAAGGCTGGAATATGAGGTTAAGGCAGCAGTGAAATGGTATCCTTTTTTTTTTGACCTTCTTATGTAACCCTCCTGTTTTGCCTGAAAGGCAAAAGTCATTGTCAATTTTGAAACAGTCTATTTAGTGGAAAAGGAGAAACTAGGACGGCAGTTTTATGTTCTCAGCTCTATGGAGTTCAGGCTGTGTTTCCTGAGTAAGGCCAGAGACCCATCTGTTGTATTTTTAGGAACCAGGAGTTGTGGCCTTACAGCACATGCATCTATGTATGAGAGTATGTAATATTGAAATATTAGTGACAGTGATTGTCGCTAGAGTTGGGATAACCTTTACTGTCACATGTATTCTTCTTTGCAGGTCTTATGGCCGTGCACCAAAGATGATCCATCTAGAGGCCAACTTTGTGCAGTTCAAAGAGGAGCTGCTCCCAAAAGAGGGGAACAAAGCTCTCCTCACATTCCCCTTCCTGCATATCTACTGGACTGACTGCTGTGTAAGTCTGTGTCTCAGCCAGCTACAGCTGCCGTCATTCACAAACATGCAGCTTCAGGAGAATTATTTAAGAGGATCAATATTAAGTTGGCGGCGTAGCAAGAGCACCACATAACAGGAAGGCATTTAAAGTTTAGATCATTAATATCAGTGCCTTCGTCAGCTCTGCCAAAATTCATCGACCCATTATGTCCTTTTATTCTCTCTTGGCTAGCTCTATCACAGCACCATCCCCATGAGTTCAGTCTCTGAAACAAACAAGTTTCTTCTTTCATGATGCAGCGAGGCAGTGTAACCCATATTGCCCCTACACCCCCTGTAATGTGGTGCACTCTGCTAGAATGACCACATTGTTCTGTAATAGTTTTAACTCTTGTGTCCAATTTCTGGTAATGGATTTTGTAATCACTGGTAAGATGCTAAGAAGTCAGTCAGTTATGTCAGTATGTTTTTTTTAATATATGCGATTTTTTCAATTATGTATACTCAAGCTGGGTCTGTATCCTTCAGTCCACAGAGGGGAAGGATTTAACAATAGTGGCAGAGCTATGACAACACACAATATTCTCTAATATTTAGCACACTTCTTCATGCTAGATTTACATGTAATGCTTCCTGTTATGAATATAACAACCTCAGTGGTTGTGTTTGTGCATAACAATATTCTTTCCTGTATGGAGGCTACAGTAGCACCATCATGGTTAAAGCAAACGTACATGTTTTCAAGCTAAATGGAAATGGCATTTCTCCCTTATAAATAGATAGGAAGCTTAATTCTTAGCTATACCATACCTAGTTTGTGAAAGTAGTGTGACACTGCTGTTTATTGATATGTGTGGTTGGTGCATGTTCACAAGTAGACCCTGTTTACACTTGCCGTTAACCTCCAGTCATGATGGTCTGATTGTGTTGATCAGATGACAGTACAGTCCAAACAAAACAAGCTTTTTAAATGTAGCTTCTGAAACAGGTTTTGAATTCTGATTTAAATTCATAATTCAGACACATTCTGATATATGAAGTCTTTCAAATATTTATACAACCAGCGGGTATCCAGACGCGGGTTGCATAGCAGTGTTGGAACAACACAATTTTACTTTCCATTTCTTTTCTTATCAGGAGTAAAGTGGCATTTGTTTTGCAAATGTCCCATTTTTTTCGAAATAATAATTATTGCACAGTTACAAGATGGGGATTTTTATGCTCATAGGGGAATTACTTAAATGAGATGTTTATTCATCACCTTTTACTATGTCCATAATGCACCAGGACACGGAGACTTATAAGGCGTCAGTGAAGGAGGACATGCAGCGGTGGCAGAGTGTTCTGCGGCTACACGGCTCTACCGACTGGCTCATTGTGGTGGTGGAGAGCGATGGCAAGAAGAAGAACAAAACCAACATCCTGCCCCGCACTTCCATCATGGATAAGATCCGCAACGACTTCTGCAACAAGCAGAGCGACAGGTGAGGATGGCCAACAGCAGCTGCAGCCCGGCCCAAAGCCCCTGATCCCCCAAGACAGGCTAAAGGTCATCTGCTTGCCTCTGCAGTTTTAGACTGGTGTAAATGTGCAGCTCTGTGGTTGAGTGTGAGTGTGCTATCAAATATACTGGTTGCTGTTGTTTGTATGGCTCATACTGGGCTAATTTAGAGTGGACCTAACAGGCAGACCCTATTTATGGCCTCCCCCTCTCCCCACCATCCTCCCTGTAAAGGCATGACTCATGTCTGCTGTGTGTGGGAGCTTTACAGTTAAGGCAGTGGCCTGCAGCACAAATGCTGTGGGAACAGTGTAGAAAAATGGATAGTGTATTGTGTATGTTATTAGTTATGTTGTGTATATTAATTGGAGATATGGTTGTAACAAAAGTTAATACATTATCATTTCTGTTACTTTAAGTGTAACAGGACAAAAAAGGACAAAAGGACAAAAGAACCCCTGATTACCATTGCACCAGTTGTGATTGTTATATAGTAAAATATGATGCATAAGCCGCAACAATAACTGCACTATAGCCATATTAGGCAGTTCCCTGGTGTTGATTCCATCATTGCCATTACTGTCATAACAACCAGGCTCCTGAGATTTGACCCCCCCCCCCCCCCAAGTGAGATATTAAAATATAAAGTAAGTCTGAGGTGGGGAAATTGCACAGCGGATGGTGAAAGTGGAGTCGCTTGAAAAATAAACGTTTCTATTTCAGTGTAATGCTATAAATATTAGGGATGAGTGCGGATACTCTCAATAATTGTTTAATCATTCAAGGGGCCTGTATTTTAATATTGAAATCACTGTTCAGATCTTCCTTTCTCTCTGTCAACATGGAGATAATACTGAGCTTTTTAGCATTCTAACAGGACTTTAAAATGTAACTGGTTTGCCTAAATAAATATATTAAATCAGACTTCACTACCTTGAAACATGAGTGTATTTCCAAGGACATGACTGAGCCAGCAGCGATACCTTATTGCTAAATAAGTTACTGTAGTTGATGACAGTTCTCTAACTGATCGCATCTTGAGGGGAAAAATACTTCATGACTGCCTCGGCACCCAGCCGTTAGCTTATCCGTGGCAGCCTCTATTACTCATCCAGTATTAAAAGCCACCGATTTCTCTTCAGTCATTTCTGAATAATAAATAAAAATCCTGAGAACAATCCCTCCCCAACATCCTTCCTATCCTAGCCCTTATATTTAAAACACATTGAAATAGAAATATTTATTTAAGCGACTCTGCTTTCACCATCCTCTACCTCAGACTCACTTTGGGTTTTCTTGCTTGCCACTCAAATGGACTGGCAAAATGTTTCCCTTTGCCACCAACTAAATAATGCAAAATGGTAATGAGGATGAGCTGGTTTTAGAAGAGGAGTGGTGGTAGGAAAACATCTAAGAACAGGTTCCATAAAAGGGAACTGAAGCAGCATGTTGGCATTGACTAGAAGGAATAAAGCATAAATCTGTGTGTCTGTATGTACGTGTGTGTGTGTGTGTACATGAACCAAAAATAATTAAACTAATTATTATAAGTAGAGGTTCCAGTAGTAGTGCATTACCTACCTGTTAACAAAGAGTTAGGGTTAACAAAATGTCATCTGAATAAACGTATCTGATTCTCTTTTTTTTCCTCTCTCCTGCCTCTCCTTCTCCAACCCCTATTAAGGTGTGTTGCTCTGTCAGACCCCCTGAGGGACTCGTCTCGCTCTCAGGAGTCATGGAGCTCTTTTCTGACTAAACTGCGCACTCTGCTCCTCATGTCCTTCACCAAGAACCTGGGGCGCTTTGAGGATGACATGCGGACACTGCGAGAGAAACGCACCGAGCCCGGCTGGAGCTTCTGTGACTACTTCATGGTCCAGGTACATATTTACTGCCAGGTTCAATCACCATTACAAGCTAAATAATATAAAATCAGATGTAGAAAGACATTATACATCAGTGTGGATCAAACTAAAGGTGGTAGCATTTTTTGGCAATGTTGCAATCGATTATAGACTAATGGCTTACTAAAAATACAAAATATTAAAAGACTTTCGCTACTACAAGTATGGGTGTATATCTCAAACTGTAAAGTATGATATATACCCATTTCAACTATGTATTATTACCTGAAGTGGCAAAAATACTGCTTTAACTTCCAATATATAAACCTCCTACACTCGACTCTGGTTATCACTACTTTTACTTTCTGCAGCTGCTAATTAGGCCCCTGAGTTTTTGTCATCCACTTCAAAATAAGACTGCTGATCCAGGAACAGTTATTTGTGTTTTCTTTTCATATCATTACAAACACAATTTCACAGACAAGTTACAGGATTATTTTGGGGTATTCCTTCTGGTGAATGATGCTTAATGTCTGTGGGGTGCTGTGTGCAGGAGGAGTTGGCGTTTGTATTCGAGATGCTGCAGCAGTATGAAGACGCGCTGGTTCAGTATGATGAGCTGGATGCTCTCTTCACCCAATATGTGCTCAATTTTGGCGCTGGAGGTACAGTAGCTACTCCACCCATCTCTAAGGTAGTTCAAGAAAAAATAAATTAAGGAAATAATTGTTCAAGATTTAAAAGATATATCAGTACAGTTGAAGGGACCAGGATTTCAGCTGATATCGCCCAAGTGATATATTAGTATTATATCAGTGTAGTTTTTTTCTCAAACCCCAGGTTTGTTCTCATCATATTGAGAATCATTTCTTGTATTTATTTGTTTAGTATTTTGGTGTATGTGGAGTGCATATGGTGCATTCATTTTAATTTTGCATGATTGCCAGATGGAGCCAACTGGCTGGGTTCGTTTTGCCAGCCGGTGCGGAGCTGGAATGGGCTGCTCCTGCGCAGACCCATAGACATGGAGAAAAGGGAACTGATCCAGCGCAGTGAGGCAAGCTTACTTGACCTGCGCAGCTACCTCTTCTCCCGCCAGTGCACACTGCTCATCTTCCTGCAGAGGCCTTGGGAGGTCACACAGAGAGCGCTGGAGCTCCTTCACAACTGTATCCAGGAGCTGCACTTGCTGGAGGTGGGTGTGTTTTTGCTTGAATATAAGGTGCTACAGTCTTTTGGAGCATTTTTGAGGGCATATTTAGAATTTACAATATAAAAATAGGCATTTTAGGGCTTTTTTTCTGCCTGAGAGTGAGAGTAATCATCATGATTGTAACATTTTACAGGTTATTTGTTCTTTAGAGCAGCTACTTAGCTGTGCCCCCTTTTTGCTATAATTACTCAAATTGTGTCAATGTAGTTTAGCAGTATCATCAAAAATGCGTCAAGAAAGTTATCACTGTCGGCTTTAAAAACTGATTCGTGTACAAGTTGTTTTCTGGTAACCTTGTGCTATTTGTGTTTGTCTGTAATTGCTGCTGTTTTTGTTGTTGTGCAGGTGTCGGTCCTTCAGGGGGCGCTGGACTGCTGGGTGTTCCTCAGCTGTTTGGAGGTGCTGCATAGAATCGAGGGCTGCTGCGATCGTTCCCAATTGGAAGCGAACTTCTCCCACACTGTGGGCCTCTGGACATATGCTACTGAGAAGGTGCCTCATGTTTGTGCAAGCACTGAAAGTGTAGTGCCCTCAAATTGATATGGCGCTTTTCACACACGCTCACACTGTGGACCCCTTATACTGTTGCCAACATGATTCTTCAGATGGGAACATGTGCAGTAAATCACTAACACTCATTTTGTGATAGATAGAGCACCACTAACAGTCATATTCTAATAGAGCACCACTTACAGGCGTACACTCGAATAGATAGAGAACCAGTAACCACAGTGCATTTGCTTGTACTGATAAACACACAAAAGCCATTTGCTTCCTGTTTGTTAGTTATTTGCTAACAGCATGGTTTCAAAATAGCAGGTGCAAAACGGGGCTCATGCATAGTCGACTGTAGAATTAAAATGCAGTCTTAAACAGAGATGTATATGTGTGATGTGTGGTTTTAGCTGTTATGACTTAGGTGGCAGTTTTGATATTTATTTTATTAACATCGTTATTAACTTGGGAAAGCTTCCAATTTCAATTTTGTGAAGCCAATGTCTAGTAGTGATACTGTAATCACTGGGTATCAATGGTCAGTTGTCAATTCCCACAGTGCTGATAGTTAATTTTATTTTTGTAAGGACCAGTTTGTAATGTGCCTCAAGAGAATCTTCTGTACTTTTTTGTTAAATACAAGTAATGTAGACTCTAAGGTTAGAGCTACAGGCCCACTCAAATGCAAGGAGGACCACAATGGAAGCAGTTGCAGGATCTTCAACCTCTGCTGAATTCACCACAACTTACAGCTGACAAGAAAAAAGCCCTTGTTATAACTTTTCTGTTGGTGTCTTATACTGAAGGCTTCAGAAGTGTTTCATAAGTGTTTCTATGCTGTTTGTGTTTTGCTCTCAGCTGAAGTCTCTGGGCTACATGTGTGGTCTGGTGTCTGAGAACGGGCCAGACTCTGAGGAACTGAACCGCACAGTGGACCTGCTGGCAGGCCTTGGGGCAGAGAGGCCAGAAACAGGTAACCATGGCAACTGCACTATCTGTCACTGGGAAGTGCTGCTTTGTTTTTGCTCCGTCATCGTGGGTATGCAGAGTGGTTCTATACTGACTGTAAAATACAGCTCTGAATTAAGTAATACATTAACACAAATTGTTTGAAGATGATATAACACTTAGCTTTTATTCTCTTTTATAGCAAACAGTCCTCAAAGCCCATATAAGAAACTCAAAGAAGCCTTATCATCAGTGGAGACTTTTGAGAAACACTATCTGGTATGAACCGACAAGTCTTCTGTTGATTGTAATGTGATGACACGGAAATGTTGGTCATATTGTGATGAGTTTGAATAACATCTGCAATTAATACATGTAACATTTCTTCACATTGAAGATCACTGTCAGTTTATTTCAGTTCCTGACTTACATGCCTATATATACTTGCTGACATGCACTTGGTCTATTTCAACTTTTGACCATATCACACACATTTTTTTCTGGATCCCAAGAGCTGAATAGTGTGAAAGACAATTAGCACCCAGGTTTGAGAAATTATATTTGGCTCTTTGAATTGTGGCTTATGGTTCATTTTACATGTAGCCCAATGTTCCTGTGAACGCTTTCTGCTCCCTACGCTACATGTGAAGTTGCAGGATTAGGTCGGTTTGTTGGGGTTTAAGTTCTGTATTATTCTGTGTCAGGAGATTGTTAAAAAATGGCCTTAAAATTGACCCTAGACTTAAGCATTTGGGATGAGCGTGAAAATGCCCTGATTTGAGTATTCTATCTTTTTTCCCCTCTATTCCTTTTCATGACTAGGAACTGTCCCATGCTGCTCTGGAGATGTACAGGGCCATCGGGAGAATGCGCTCAGCTCGACTGGTGGGGAAGAGCCTGGCTGAGTTCTACATGTGTGTAGGATTTTGAAACTGTGTAAAATTGTCTGGCATAATGTACTGTTATTGTGTTTGCAAATACATACTTTAAGGGCTGCTTTAGGACATGGTCTTCAAAATAAAAGAAAACCAGTAACGAGATTATTTACTGGTAATGCTCACATGTCTCCGATGATTTACAGCACTGAGTGAAAGTCTTGGGCTCCTGTGCAAAATGTTTAAAGCAGTGAGGGACTTTCTACCACCAGATAAACAAGTTGATAGAATAAATGCCAACAAACAAGAAGGTATTAAATAATATCAAGATTTGTTGTGTTTGCTAAAAGTACTTGAAGATTTGTGAGCTGGTTGGAAGGATACAGGTTTGGTTTCTGATTTTACTTCGATGCCACCAGCTTTTGCATAGATTTGTGAAACTCCATTAGTAGCATTGACTGAGCCGCAACAGGTATTTGATAAAACCTACAACGTAATACTGAACTTCCACGAGGAGAGGTCTGGGAATGATTAAGGAAATGCATAAAATTACTATTTACTTTTTTATTATTTGTATACATTCTTTTGTTTGCCTTTATAGTACTCAGTTAAACAGGCTTTACTCTAAGACCTTTGGTACTGTTAATCAGTTTGCTTATGTGAACGCTGCCCTTCAGTAGAAGGTTGTTTGCCTTATACATCTGAAAGCTATGTAATGTTAGTTTGCTGAGGCCTTGTGTGAGCTGGAAGCTATAGCTAACTATAGTGTTGCAGCACATTACCTAAGGAGAGCTCTGTACTGTACCTTGGTATTGGGATTTACTGTGTTTCCAGAGTAGCTAAAGTAAACAAAAATGCAATGATACATTATTCTAAGAAATACAATTGAAAGCCTGTGTCTGTGTTCATGTTTGCAGGAGGAAAGGAAACCCCCAGACAGCACAGACTTTCTTGGTGGACTCTCTGAAGTCCTACACGGCAGAAGGCTGGAGTTTGCCGGTGACGCACACGCGCAAGCAGATTGCAGCATGTCAGAAACAGCTTCAGCAGACTGAAGAGTATCCTTTATTAAACCCAACTCACACGCCCTCTTCAATTTCTTTAGAACAGTTTTTACCCAGTTCCTTAGTAACCTTTTGTTAAAAATCTCACTGTTAAAAGCAAGTAAAAGCAGATGCCTGTCAAAACAAAACAAATAAATGCATGAAGTCAGTTTGTCTGTTTGGGTACCTTCACTCTCAGTGTTAGCTACCTGCAGACGTGTGCCCTGCTGGCTAGCGATGCCAACCTGACGGACGAGGAGAGGAAGCACTACTGCCAGGAAATTCTCACTTTTGCTAACCAGGTCTCCGAGGGAAAAGGTCAGCCGTGCTGTCTTATTGATGTTTATTTAACTGAACTGATTTTAGAATGTTATAACTAGTTAGAGCTCAAAAATGGGCATTTTTAATTATAGAAAACCAGCAATGCTAGCTATGGTGTTCTGTGTATGTTGTTAATTATCCAGTAAGCCTCTAGAATCACATTTGTGTTTTTTTTGCAAACCATATTGGTTAATGGATCCCCTCGAATCAGATTTTCAAGGTGAACTGAAAAATCATAATCAAGTCATGGGCAACTCTGAAATCTACAGTAGATTTAGTTGGTTTATTAAACCTACATCCCCAAAACCTCCCTCAATCCACTCAAACCACATTCCTATTTTAATCTAGAAAGCACAGACTTATCCATGTGCTTTAGGACATAGTATGGCTTATAGCTCTGATTCTGAACTAAATCCTGTCTTGACTGCATCTAGCAATTATTTGTGAAATGAATTCTATAAAACTGAGACCAGCTTTTCTTACTTCACAATTGTTCAACTTGATTATGGTATATTTAATCAGCTCAAGCATATTTTGAAGGGTTTTTGATCCCACAAAAGCATAGCAAGCTACAATACGGTATCTCCTTACTGCCTTTTTTTGGCACATAATCTGTAGAACTGCTCAGCAGATTAATTCCCAGTTGCTTTCTTTCACTCTGTCTCCATTATTCTCTCTCTACTAACTTGCCTCCTGGCTCCCTAGACCAGAATGTGGCCCTAAGCATGAGTGCGTTTGCTCAGCTGCGGGAGTTGCGTTTCCGGCCACCAGCAGGGACGGTGCATGTGGGTGCTTCACTGCAGTTGGAGCTACGTCTGTGCAGCCTGATGCCTGTTCCTGTGCGACTAGAGCAGCTGGCAGCCAGCGTCCATTTCACACTGGAACAGCCGGGCACGCGACCTGCCCTGTCAGTCTCACAGCGGCGCCCAGGGTTCAGTCCAGACGGCACGGTCACCTTTCCTGCCACAAGCCCCTCCTACGGGCCTCTGCAGGACTCGTCTCTTCCTGCCCTGGAGCTCTACGAGATGCAAGATCGTAGCCCCTCAGACAACATCCTCAACTCTACCGGAGTGGTGTGTAAAAATGTTCATCTGCTGCTGCGGGGCAATGACAACGCCTTATCCCTGGATATGTCCAGCTCCTCAGCTTCTGCCCTCACCATGGAAGACGGAGCGCAGATGCTGAAGACTAATGATGTGATGCTGTCGCCTGGCAACAACAGCATCAACTTCACAGCACCGGTGAGTGTGTCACCGGTGGGAAGTACAAAATTTGTTGCAAATCACATTGCAGAGATTAACATAACTAGGCGTGGCCAGAATTTTACATTTACTCAAATACTTGCTCTGTAAATCACCCTTAAAACAAATGCACACATTCAAAGGCTGGCAGCAACATTTTAATACTCGGAGTGTCCTACTGCACATGTTGCTTTTATGTGCTGGGGGTTTAATGCAGTGCAACAGCGGGAACTTTCCTCCACATACAGTAAGTAGAAGTAAAATTTGGAGCTGATTCATTTGATGTGCAAACTTCTTGAGGAGTTAGCTTGTGATCGTGGGAAAATGTTTATACTTACTTTCATGCATCATTTTGTCTCTATCTGAGTAGAGATTGAATGAATGTAAAATTGCTCCCAAGATTACTAAGTCGTCCACTCGCTCACTCAGTGTCTTAGTCATTCAGTCATTTTTCTGTCACTGCACTTCACTTCTGGCTTCTGGCTCTTTTCTTTTTCCTCCCGGTCTCTCAGAGTATGAAGCCAGGCACCTATACTCTGCGGCAGTTGTGTGCTAAAGTGGGGCAAGTGCAGTTTGTGTTGCCCCACATTTATCCTGTTGTGCAATATGACGTCTACTCTCAAGAGCCCCAGATGACTATCGAGCCGCTCACAGGTCTGTCAGTCATTTTGTTGGTTTGTAATTATTAGCCCAAGCTCTGCAGTCAGCACATCATAAAGTATATGTAGTAAAAGTGGAATTCTGTTTTTAAAATGATCTGCCTTAGATCAAGGTGGTTCAATGTGTATCATGGAGAAATACGCTGGCTTAGATTTCTTTACAGTGGCGGAACCAGGAGTCGAGAGGTTTACACACGTATAGTTGTTTTGTTTTATTATATAAAATTAATTTGTGTCTTTTTTTATTTTTAGGTGTAATGTTAATCAGGGTAATTAAATCTGAAAAATTCTACCTGACCTTTCAGTACCTTTTGTGCAATGGAATGCTTGAAGTAGGCAAAAGCGTTTCAAGCAAAAATCCCATTCAATATTCACCAAGAACTATTCCTGCCAGCCCCCCCCCTGTTTATGCAGTATCATTTCCCCTGTTTATACAGTATTATTTATTCAAATATTCAAAAATCATGACTCATCCCTAATTCAGAAGAATCTATTTAGGCCAAAATCTTCTCAAAATGATCATAAAACAATGTTTCAGGCATTAAACAAAAAATTCATAACCAATGTACATGATTGCATCACTGCCACTGTAAACACGACTGACTTTGGAAAGGCGTGATTCCTTTTAAACCACTCCAAAAGACTATTTAAATATGCAAACAACTTCTTTGGAAATCCCATTTACCTGATGAGGCCTGCAGATATGTGTTTGCATTGATTTTTGTCTAAATTAGACTGGGTTATAATGTATTAGGTTCTAGAGGAGTCATCCACAGTACATTGTTTAGAATCCATGACCTGAACTTGAGTGTGTTTTTGCAGAGAGCCTGCTGGCAGGGCTCCCCCAGCGGGTGAAGTTCACCATCGTAACAGGGCACTATGCGGTGAAGAAGGGGGATGCGCTGCAGCTGAGTAACTCTGCCTCCATGCCCATCCTGCACTCATCCTCCTGCTCCGCCCGCATTTTCTCCAGCAGTGGAGGTGAGAAAGCACAGGTCGCACAGAAGTCGCTGGCTGTCAAAAATTAGTGTAGACACTTTTTAAATATCATAGTATTTTCAGCAAATGTGGAATAACCCAGGGAAGTAGACCTGGTATTGGCAGCAAAAGTTAGTACTTTAGTTCAAAAGGTGGCAAAGATTAAACCAGCAGGCCAGTTAGTGTTAGTTAGTGAAGTACCTTTTTTTTTTCTGCGTTCATACTATGGAGAGTAAAATGTTTCATAATGAGTAGATTTTAGAAGAATGTTTGCAAAACGTGAAAACGATGAATTACTAGTGAGAATCTGTTTACTATGGGTATTTATTTATTAAATGGTTCATTTATTAATTCCTTTTTTCATTTAGTTATTCATTTATTCTCTGTCTCTCTCTCTCTCTGTCTCTCTCTCTGTCTCTCTCTCTCTCTGTCTCTCTCTCTCTCTCTCTCTCTTTCTCTCTCTCTTTCTCTCTCTCTCTCTCTCTCTCTCTCTCTCTCTCTCTCTCT